>VTFQ01000023.1:6039016-6229016 GCA_036281575.1 Ancherythroculter nigrocauda | reverse complement strand
TCATGTTTTTGAAAGAAGTCTCTTTTACTCACCAAGGCTGCATTTATTTGATCAAAAATACAGTAAAACAGTAATATTGTGAAATATGATTGCAATTTAAAATAACTGCTTTCCTTTGAATATTTGTTAAAAATGTAATTTATTTCTGTAATGCGCAAGCTGAATTTTCAGCATCTTTACTCCAGTCTTCATTGTCACATGATCCTTCAGAAATCATTCTATAATATGTCTATGCCTATGGAAGCTTAAAGGCTTTTCCAAGTCATTTTTTTTTTTTTTTTTTGACAAACGTTGCTAGTTAAAAATGACAGTGATATCGACTTCCTTGCATTCAAATTCAAGAACTGAATTGGAATTTAAAAGGCATTCTCAATTTGAATCAGAATTGTGCACAAACACAATCAGAGTTATATTTAAATATATCCTGGCTCTTCCAAACTTTATAATGGGAGTGAATAGTACCCGAGATTTTGAAGCTCAAAAAAGTGCATCCATCCATCATAAATATAATCCACACGGCTCCAGGGGGTTGATTAAGGCCTTCTGAAGCGAAGTGATACATTTTTGTAAGAAAGATATCCATAGTTATAACTTTAGAGACTATAATCACTAGCTTCCGGTAACATCCATCTGCGCATTCACGAGAGAGTCGAGGCCCGGTGAATGACGTAGGATGTAAGATGAGAGTAGACACCTCTGGCGGTTCAGACAAATAGGGCTGGGCAACAAACTCAAGCTCCTCCGAAATTTCTCTTTAAAAATTCTCATTTTAGACCTCTAATTCGTGACCGGTGTTTTGTTTTGCTCTATCCTCTGCATCAGGTCAAAGTTCACTCTTCCACTGGAACTCGACTCACATATGAAAGCCAGTGATTCTAGTTTATAAAGTTATAAATATGGATATTTTTTATTACAAAAACCCATCGCTTCACTTCAAAAGGCCTTTATTAACCCACTGGAGCTGTGTAGATTCCAACCCGATTCCAAAAAAGTTGGGACACTGTACAAATTGTGAATAAAAAAGGAATGCAATAATTTACAAATCTCATAAACCTATATTTTATTCACAATAGAATATAGATAACATATCAAATGTTGAAAGTGAGACATTTTGAAATGTCTTGCCAAATATTGGCTCATTTTGGATTTCATGAGAGCTACACATTCCAAAAAAAGTTGGGACAGGTAGCAATAAGAGGCCGGAAAATTTAAATGTACATATAAGGAACAGCTGGAGGACCAATTTGCAAATTATTAGGTCAATTGGCAACATGATTGGGTATAAAAAGAGCCTCTCAGAGTGGCAGTGTCTCTCAGAAGTCAAGATGGGCAGAGGATCACCAATTCCCCCAATGCTGTGGTGAAAAATAGTGGAGCAATATCAGAAAGGAGTTTCTCAGAGAAAAATTGCAAAGAGTTTGAAGTTATCATCATCTACAGTGCATAATATCATCCAAAGATTCAGAGAATCTGGAACAATCTCTGTGCATAAGGGTCAAGGGCGGAAAACCATACTGGATGCCCGTGATCTTCGGGCCCTTAGACGGCACTGCATCACATACAGGAATGCTACTGTAATGGAAATCACAACATGGGCTCAGGAATACTTCCAGAAAACATTGTCGGTAAACACAATCCACCGTGCCATTCGCCGTTGCCAGCTAAAACTCTATAGGTCAAAAAAGAAGCCATATCTAAAGATGATCCAGAAGCGCAGGCGTTTTCTCTAGGCCAAGGCTCATTTAAAATGGACTGTGGCAAAGTGGAAAACTGTTCTGTGGTCAGGCAAATCAAAATTTGAAGATCTTTTTGGAAAACTGGGACACCATGTCATCCGGGCTAAAAAGGACAAGGACAACCCAAGTTGTTATCAGCGCTCAGTTCAGAAGCCTGCATCTCTGATGGTATGGGGTTGCATGAGTGCGTGTGGCATGGGCAGCTTACACATTTGGAAAGGCACCATCAATGCTGAAAGGTATATCCAAGTTCTAGAACAACATATGCTCCCATCCAGACGTCGTCTCTTTCAAGGAAGACCTTGCATTTTCCAACATGACAATGCCAGACCACATACTGCATCAATTACAACATCATGGCTGCGTAGAAGAAGGATCCGGGTACTGAAATGGCCAGCCTGCAGTCCAGATCTTTCACCCATAGAAAACATTTGGCGCATCATAAAGAGGAAGATGCGACAAAGAAGACCTAAGACAGTTGAGAAACTAGAAGCCTGTATTAGACAAGAATGGGACAATATTCCTATTCCTAAACTTGAGCAACTTGTCTCCTCAGTCCCCAGACGTTTGCAGACTGTTATAAAAAGAAGAGGGGATGCCACACAGTGGTAAACATGGCCTTGTCCCAACTTTTTTGAGATGTGTTGATGCCATGAAATTTAAAATCAACTTATTTTTCCCTTAAAATTATACATTTTCTCAGTTTAAACATTTGATATGTCATCTATGTTGTATTCTGAATAAAATATTGAAATTTGAAACTTTCACATCATTGCATTCTGTTTTCATCCACAATTTGCACAGTGTAACAACTTTTTTGGAATCGTGTTTGTACTTTTATGATGGAATAATACGCTTTTTGGGCTTCAAAATATCGGTTAACATTCAATCCCATTATAAAGCTTGGAAGAGCCAGGATATTTTTTAATATAACTCCGACTGTGTTTGTTTGACTGAAAGAAGATAGTCATATACACCTAGGATGGCTTGAAGGTGAGTAAATTATCAGATAATTTTCATTTTTGGGTGAACTATCCCTTTAAGTCGGAATATCCAACTTCCTACTTGAAGTCAGACTCCTAATTTGTGCAGAAATTTAATTTTGCCAAGATGCACATGTATGACATCAGACAAACATTACGGCATCTTTTGGTAATTGCTGAAAATGTGTAAAACATAGCATCATTTGTCAGAATTTGGTTTGCAGGGGATTTCTTTGTTGGCAGTGACACACCAACAAAACTAGATATGGCATTGCTATTTTTATTTCTATGCAGTGCATATTGCACGCTGTATTTTTTCGCCTCTGGGAGTATCCCACATCTGAGTTTGGTTGGGATGCTAGCCAATGGCTGACCAATGAAAACATCTTTTCACATTATTGCACATTAAACAGTTTAGCTTTATTTAATATCATTGCGTTTTAACAAAAACCTCCAAAGTTTGGTCTAATGAGCCTTACGCTGTCTTAGTTTGAAAACATATCTGCTTTTCATAAACATTGTCGAAAGAATTGATATAAATAGATGCCATCATAATAATTAATGTTCTCCTCATATAGTTCTAATTATTTTATCACAGTCGGAATGTCTGACATCTCCCTTTCTCTCAAGCAAATATGAGTGTAAAGTGAGAATGGGGATTTCCACGGACATAATGCGTGGCATAAATCATCTTAAATGTAGCGCCTTTCATCTAATTGCTCTGCTTTGTGTAGCACATGTAACAGAAGGCCGTCCCCTTTGGAAGGAAACATGGTCGTTTTTCACAGTATAAACTGATCAATTGAATGGGACATCAAAAAATGAAATTTGAAGAAGCAATTTTTTTGCTCTTATCCATCTTTGAAATACCACAGTAATAGCAACAAAGTGGTTTTTCCTCAAAAATGCAGTTTCTGCTGATCAAATCAGGATTTCAGGGCAGCACATTTGAGAGTATGAACGACAGGACCCATCAGACTTAAGTGAATTATGACCCTGTTAAACCAGGTTTTAGTGCCATCCAAAGCAGACACATTTTCCAGCCTTTTCCTGTAATTTTTGAAAGCCTTTTTGCTGTAATAAAATATCACTTTTTCCAGCATTTATGCATTAAACGCCCATCGTCCTCGTGTCTCTGCTTCGATGATAATCAGATTGCATCTCGCTTCCTTTTCTTCGCCTCTCTCGGTTCACTCTCGGTAAAGATGACACGAGGGCCTGCAAACTGGACCAAATTGACCTCGGTGTCTTTCTCTCACTTTAACTCTCTTCGCTTTCTCCTGCAGTCGCTCGTGTTATGATTACATCATCTAAAGAAACACAGAGGTGCTTGTGTGACTGTCACAAAGGGCTCTAATGTCCCATCATGCAGCTCTCTACCCATAATGCCTTGGGACCGAGACCCGCATATATTCACTGCTTTGTAACTTGGTGCACGTCCTCAATCCAGCTATTAGAGCACGTCGGCATGTCGCCAACGGCCGTGTTTACAAAATCCTGATGTCCCCAACAGGTCCTTTTAGTGCGCGAGTTTTATTTCTCATAAGGCGAAACCCCCTCTGATGTGATGCTCTATTACTTCACTGTAGATGACTGGTGATGTGGTAACTCATTGAAAACCATTGAAACCCAGCTGTGGATATTGGCAATTATGTCAGGCATAATTGTTTGGAAATGAGAATAGGAGGTGATAAAACAGGACGATCACTCTCGAATGATCCTGCTCGCTTCAGTCTGTGATGAGATGGCTCACAACAGGTTTGATTCTGCATTACTGATGTTCACGTTAATGTTTCTCAGCCCTGCGATAGTGCGCCGCTCGCTACAGGTAGGCCTACTGCAATTCTGAGAGTGCTCAGAACCAGAGGCAATGATAGATACCCATCCATAACCAATGAACCTCAGCACCTGCTGTAGCTTCCAGCGACGATTTATTCTAGCAGTGTGATGTCACCAGAGATTTGGCTTTCCCGAAATGCACTGCAGTTAGGATTGTATTCATCTCAGCCTCTGATGGCACACTCACTGACCATTCGCTGACCATCTGATTGAAAATTGTTGGGATCTGACTGAAATGGAGATTTTTTATCAGTCTACCTAGAAACAAATGTGTTTACAAAGTTCTGGGTTGATACAGTTGGCACATTTAAGGAGGAACTAGTCAATGGATTTGTCCAAGTTTTCCAATGGCGTTAAATCTTAGAAAGACACCCAGTTTTGTTTATATTGCAAAAATGTTCTGCAGTACAAATATCTAAACATTCTTAAATCAAAATTAGTTTACTTGAGATGCAAAATAAAGTCCTGAAAACAGTATCAAAATTAACTGATTTTATGCTTAAAACAATTATCAAAAAAACATTTAATTAAGGTTGTTTTCTTATCCCGCTGGCAGATATTTTGTGTGTAAGTATAAAAATGTATCAAGGTTAAGTGATTTCATGTTTAAAACAGGAAAAAGTAAACTTTTTTTCCCTTTCAATTAAGCATTTTTTTTCTTACTTTATAACTTGAAATTCTGACTTTATATCACACAATTCTGACTTTATAACTCGCAATTCTGACTTTATAACTCGCAATTCTGACTTTAAAACTTGAAATTCTGACTTTATATCACGCAAATCTGACTTTACAACTTGAAATTATGACTTTATTTCGCAATTCTGACTTTATAACTTGAAATTCTGACTTTATATCACAAAATTCTGACATTATAACTCGCAATTCTGACTTTATAACTTGAAATTCTGACTTTTTAACTTGAAATTCTGACTTTATATCGCAATTCTGACTTTATATCACACAATTCTGACTTTAACACTTGAAATTCTGACTTTATAACTTGAAATTCTGACTTTATATCACACAATTCTGACATAACTCGAAATTCTGACTTTATATCACAATTCTGACATAGCTCGCAATTCTGACTTTATAATTTGAAATTCTGACTTTATATCACACAATTCTGATTTTACAACTCGCAATTCTGACTTTAAAACTTGAAATTCTCACTTTATAACTTGAAATTCTGACTTTATGGGCCCTATTTTAACGATCTGAAACGCAAGTGTCAAAGCGCGAAGCGCAAGTAACTTTGTGGGCGGGTCTCGGCGCTGTTGCTATTTTCCCGGCGGGATAAATGGCTCTTGCGCCCGGCGCAAATCTAAAATGGGTTGGTCTGAAGTAGCTTCATTATTCATAGGTGTGGTTTGGGGGTAACGTGAAATAAACCAATCAGAGCGTCATCCAACATTCCCTTTAAAAGCAGGTGCGCAAGTTCCATTATGGATTGCTATTATTATGGCGTATTTACCAGGCGCACGCCAGGAGCGGTTCACAGCCGAGGAGACTGATGTTCTTGTAAGAGCAGTGAAAGACAGAGAAGTTGTGTTGTATGGGGATGGGAGAAACCCACCCAAAATAGCGTTGGTTAAACAGGTTTTTTCACATCTTCGTGGCACACCACAATGATTTCCGTCATCTCATGTGTTAATATTTTTTTAGTGTAACAATTTATGATTTGCAAAAATAACTGTTGCATCTGTGTAGATTACATGAGCAAAGTGTATGCGCGTTGTGCACGCTATACATTATGGTCAAGCATGCGCCCTTAAAATAGCATAATGAACAACGCGCAACGCGCCACTGACTTTAGACTAGGTTTTTTCTGGTCAGTGGCGCAATTGTTTAATGGAACAGCAAAATAGCACCAGGGATTGTTTGCGCCGGAACACGCCTCCTTTTTTGCGCTGAACCGCCCAGGGAGCGCAAGTTCATTCACTAATTTAGCGACGTGCTTCTGTGGAGGGAAAAGCGCGCTTTGCGCGGGTGCAAAATAGGAATGACACATGCGTCGGTGTACAAAGTCAATTGCGCTGGGTGCAAGATAGGGCCCTATATTGCAATTCTGACTTTATATCACACAATTCTGACTTTATAACTTGAAATTCTGACTTTATATTGCAATTCTGACTTTATATCATGCAATTCTGACATTATAACTCGCAATTCTGACTTTATAACTTGAAATTCTGACTTTATTTTGCAATTCTGACTTTATAACTTGAAATTCTGACTTTATATCACAAAATTCTGACATTATAACTCGCAATTCTGACTTTATATCGCAATTCTGACTTTATAACTCGCAATTCTGACTTTATATCATGTAATTCTGACTTTATAACTTGAAATTCTGACTTTATATCGCAATTATGACTTTATATCATGCAATTCTGACTTTATAACTCGAAATTCTGACTTTAAAACTTGAAATTCTGACTTTATAACTTGAAATTCTGACTTTATATCACGCAAATCTGACTTTATAACTTGAAATTCTGACTTTATTTTGCAATTCTGACTTTATAACTTGAAATTCTGACTTTATATCACACAATTCTGACATTATAACTCGCAATTCTGACTTTATATCGCAATTCTGACTTTATAACTCGCAATTCTGACTTTATAACTTGAAATTCTGACTTTTTAACTTGAAATTCTGACTTTTTAACTTGAAATTCTGACTTTATATCACGCAATTCTGACTTTATATCATGCAATTCTGACATTATATCACGCAATTCTGACTTTATAACTCGAAATTCTGACTTTATATCACACAATTTCGACATTATAACTCGCAATTCTGACTCTATAATTTGAAATTCTGACTTTATATCACACAATTCTGACTTTATAACTTGAAATTCTGACTTTATATCACACAATTCTGATTTTATAACTTGCAATTCTGACTTTATAACTTGAAATTCTGACTTTATATCGCAATTCTGACTTTATATCATGCAATTCTGACATTATAACTCGCAATTCTGACTTTATATTGAAATTCTGACTTTATATCACACAATTCTGACTTTATATCATGTAATTCTGATTTTATAACTTGCAATTCTGACTTTATAACTTGAAATTCTGACTTTATATCGCAATTCTGACTTTATATCATGCAATTCTGACATTATAACTCGCAATTCTGACTTTATATTGAAATTCTGACTTTATATCACACAATTCTGACTTTATAACTTGAAATTCTGACTTTATATCGCAATTCTGACTTTATATCATACAATTCTGACTTTATATCATGCAATTCTGACTTTATAACTCGCAATTCTGACTTTAAAACTTGAAATTCTGACTTTATAAATTGAAATTCTGACTTTATAACTTAATTCTGACTTTATATCATGCAATTCTGACTTTATAACTTGAAATTCTGACTCACAATTCTGACTTTATAACTTAATTCTGACTTTATATCACACAATTCTGACTTTATTACATGCAATTCTGACTTTATATCACGTAATTCTGACTTTATATCACAATTCTTACATTATATCAAACAATTCTGACTTTAATACACGCAATTCTGACTTTATAACTTGAAATTCTGACTTTATATCACACAATTCTGACCTTATAACTCACAATTGTGAGTTTATATTTTGCAATTCTGACTTTATATCCCAATTCTGACTTTATAACTCGCAATTCTGACTTTATAACTCGCAATTCTGACTTTATATCACACAATTCTGACTTTATAACTTGAAATTCTGACTTTATATCACACAATTCTGATTTTATAACTTGCAATTCTGACTTTATAACTTGAAATTCTGACTTTATATCGCAATTCTGACTTTATATCATGCAATTCTGACATTATAACTCGCAATTCTGACTTTATATTGAAATTCTGACTTTATATCACACAATTCTGACTTTATATCATGTAATTCTGATTTTATAACTTGCAATTCTGACTTTATAACTTGAAATTCTGACTTTATATCGCAATTCTGACTTTATATCATGCAATTCTGACATTATAACTCGCAATTCTGACTTTATATTGAAATTCTGACTTTATATCACACAATTCTGACTTTATAACTTGAAATTCTGACTTTATATCGCAATTCTGACTTTATATCATACAATTCTGACTTTATATCATGCAATTCTGACTTTATAACTCGCAATTCTGACTTTAAAACTTGAAATTCTGACTTTATAAATTGAAATTCTGACTTTATAACTTAATTCTGACTTTATATCATGCAATTCTGACTTTATAACTTGAAATTCTGACTCACAATTCTGACTTTATAACTTAATTCTGACTTTATATCACACAATTCTGACTTTATTACATGCAATTCTGACTTTATATCACGTAATTCTGACTTTATATCACAATTCTTACATTATATCAAACAATTCTGACTTTAATACACGCAATTCTGACTTTATAACTTGAAATTCTGACTTTATATCACACAATTCTGACCTTATAACTCACAATTGTGAGTTTATATTTTGCAATTCTGACTTTATATCCCAATTCTGACTTTATAACTCGCAATTCTGACTTTATAACTCGCAATTCTGACTTTATAACTCGCAATTCTGACTTTATAACTCGCAATTCTGACTTTATATCACACAATTCTGACTTTATAACTCGCAATTCTGACTTTAGAACTTGAAATTCTGACTTTAGAACTTGAAATTCTGACTTTATATCACACAATTCTGACTTTATAACTCGCAATTCTGACTTTAAAACTTGAAATTCTGACTTTATATCACGCAAATCTGACTTTATAACTTGAAATTCTGACTTTATATTGCAATTCTGACTTTATATCACGCAATTCTAACATTATAACTCGCAATTCTGACTTTATAACTTGAAATTCTGACTTTATATCACACAATTCTGACTTTATATCATGCAATTCTGACTTTATAACTTGAAATTATACAATTGTGAGTTTATATTTTGCAATTCTGAGAAAAAAGTCAGAATTGAGAGATAAAAAGTCACAATTACCTTTTTTATTTTTTATTTTGTGGCGGAAACAAGCTTCCATGAATCATGTTCAGTCTTTTGTACTTTACGTGTGCACGAGTGCAAGCACGAGCAATAAGCAGTTCACGTAACGGCCACCAGTGTCGCTAATAACAAGGGTTTCTGAATTCTACATATAGCCCCCTACATATAGTCATTTTGCAGTGTAAGATGCTTAGAAGCAACTGTCCACAAACATAATATCCTTCTTTTTTCTAAGTATGTGAAATAATGTCAGAGTAGCACTCCGATGATAATAATAAAAATAAGACACCATGTTCTGTTATTATTATTATTGTTGTTGTTGTTGTTGTATTGTATTATTGTTGTTATTATTATTATTATTATATTAATGTGGTATCAACTTTTTCAGAGTTGATACCAGCCCTTAATGCCACACACAAAAAAAAGGAAACTGAACTGTGTGGGCTATTGGATAATGTTAATCAACAGCCAAATAGCTATTTTAGGCATTGTTTTAGCTTGAATGAAAATTAAATTAAATTAATCTGGAAAAATATCTGTATGTTTATTAAGAAAGAAAGTAAGTCGAGTCACCTTTACTTGGATAGTGCTTACAATACAGATACAATACAGTTTGTTTCAAAGCAGCTTCACAGTAATAAACAGGAAAATAATAATACAATGATGCAAACTTCATCAAATATGAGACAAATTCAAATTCTGCTGCAAACCAGCTGTACAGAAGACAATGGTGTCATTATTCAGCTCAAGTCAGTTCAGTGTTGATTCAGTTCAGTTTAATAACCGTGAGAAAGAAAGAAAGAAAGAAAGAAAGAAAGAAAGAAAGAAAGAAGAAAGAAAGAAAGAAAGAAAGAAAGAAAGAAAGGTTCTGATGAACAATAATGACAGTGAACAGAAGCTGGGAGAGAGTTGCCAAAAGGATGAATGGATGACTAGACAGTTGATTTATTATGTTGGTGGCATGCAGTACCTGCTGGCGAACCCATGACAGCTTCCCCTGATGGCATCCTCAACATATCAAACACTAGACTCTTCCATTTCCACACAATAGGCACTGTGTCTGTCTTAAAGGACAGGCGGTACTGTCAGCAGTGGCTAGGTTGGATTAAAGACAGGCAGTAAATAAAAATATGCCACATCACCGTCACAAAGCTTCTCTAGGGATCAATACATCTGTCAATCACTGACTGCTGTCTGTGTGGGCCAAATGAAAATGCACGCGGTAAACGTGTGATTTTAATAATCCACATCAAAAGCAAATATACTTTTGCTTGAAACACAAGTATAGCTGTCACTTTAAAGAGAATTATGAAATAGATTATTAGTACAGTTACTGAATGCATTATGTTCCTTCAATGTGTTGCTAAAAGATTAAAGCAACAAGGAACACTGGTAACATCCTAGCCAGCTTTACTTAATCACTACGTGTATTTGTTCTGAACACAATAACATTTTTAACAGGCATACTGCTAATATTTATTATTCCATGCTATTCGTTTGACTATATATACACATTATTCAACATTAAAGAATTCCTCAGAAACGTTTTATAGTTATTGACACAAAGGTAAGGACATCAAAAAGAGATGTTGTGTTTGCATAGACCAATTTGAGCATGACAAACATCCGTAACACTGATTGTTGAGGCCGTGCTCGGCTGGCATTGTACATTTACCTGCATATAGTGTATAGTTCCTCTGAGGGTTTGTTTGTGTGAAAGCTGATCTGTGAAAGTGCCATAGACGAGCTGCATCTACGCACTCGGAGGCCCTGAACTCAGAACAAGCTGAGATGGAAAAATACCTGCATGTTTACTACTTACAGTAGTAATCAAATCCTGCTTTCACAGGAAAAAAGCTAAGTGAAAGAGTAGCTCTCCGGAGAGGAAAATAGAAGGGTTAAATGATACATTCCTGCAAATGGAAGTCCATTTCTGCAAAGCACTGTATTCTGTTCATGATAAGAATAAAAATTTAAATCAGATTGAAACTGTAAACTAGGCTATATTAGCGCTCGGTTTTCTCCTGCGCTTGAATAAAGTTATGTTTTTAAAGACAGTAGTCACAGGGCTATATCTCAATAACAATAAGGCTTGGAGTCAAAGGTCAAATTGCAAAATTGGTTTGGGTGTTGCTTTCAAAACATTTCGGGCCTTTTTTTTCTCATTAATCCATTATTTTACTGTATTCATTTTGCTTAAATGCCATTAAATATAAGGCCTATCCTACAAAAAAGTGACATTTAGCCTCAGTCTCCACTAACAGTTAGTTTTAGTAGCCTAGCGTTGTTCGTGTATTTTGTAATTGTGACATGCAATGTTTATCTTACCGCCATATTACTGTTTTAAATAATATACGTTTTTCCCAAGTGTTGCTCAATCACTAGAATTAATATTCCCTCTATACCCATGTGGATATTTCATATTGGCCGGTCTATGAGCAGCTGGCTGTGAAAAGTCCAGTCAGACTGTGCCACCCAATGCCGTGGCAGAAAACGCACGAGCCCCGTTAGTAATTCTCCGCCATCTCCAATTAGTGTGACAACAATAACCTTTCATCCTGTCATTTATCAATTAGAGGAGATAAAAAAAAATCGTTTAGCTGAGAGCTGTGCAATAATGTGCAGCTGTGCTGAAGAATTCGGCATCCCTTTATTACTTTGCGACAAAGGGGAGACAAAGACATATTTCACTCATTGCGTGACTTAATGAGGCCGCTCACAATCCATCACCTAAATGCAGCGCCAACAGCGGACGGAATTCTCGCGAGAGTTCTTTTAAGAGGGTTCGGTGTTCTCGCGAGAGTTCCAGCGGAGAGCAGATGAGACAGCAGCACGCGCCACCTGATGGTGTTAATGAAGCATTTCTGCCACTTTTCTTTGCCTTTTCCTCCAAGTTTGTATTATTAAAGCATGAGAAATGAGAAATACACTAGGCTAATGATTACTGCATGATTATTATTATTATTATTATTATTATTTGTGAGCTTCGTTCTCCAGACACGATGACATGAGCACACTGAGGTAAATAAATATAAAAATGATTGAATACATTTTCAGATACAGAGATAAAATGTAATGTAATTTAATTATTTACTATATTATTTAAATGTAATATAATTTTTTTTTTTTGCTTCAGAAACATAATTATTTAATAAACTAATTAATTTAATTACATTTAAAACTATATTATATATAAATAGTAATGAATTAAATATAATTAATTGCATTCAATGGATAAGTGAAGTTTATTTATTAAGTTCCACATGTCTATGAAATGTTTTGTACTGTTTGAAATATATAAAAATCAGCTAAATAATTATTTGCTTGAGTCTGTTTTACTTCAGAGACTCACCATCAGCAGTCAATGATCTCTGTTCATCTCTCCTGTGGATATTCATGGTCTTTTCCATGCACTATATTAAAATGCACAATATTAAAATGCTTCATTCACTGTCATGACTGGTTCATTAAGTCTAACGCCTTTTCCACATGTTTCTTTTTCCACTTTTTATTTCAGTTTTCTATATCGTCCAGTTGATGCTTTTATATGAAATAAATCCAGATGTGTTTTTTCTTCAGAATATCTTTAAAAATGATATAATGTACAATGGCCAGAATACAGTGTGTGTGTGTGTGTGTGTGTTAGCTCAGGCTGAGCAACTAGTAACCCGACCCAGCATTTTATTGAGATGTCCATTAATCCTAGCTCTCTGCCCATGACCTCTGACCTCGGCTGACCCCTGCACATGGTGTTGCCGGCCAGAGGGACTCGGGCACTGCTGCGTCCGGATCGCGTCTCCCATCCTGACAGCAGCCCACTCTCTCCCATCGGAGAGGGAATCATTAAGCGCGAATCTAAAACGAGGGCCAGGGGAGAGCTTTATCCACACAAATACAGCCATGAGAAAGAGGCTCGGCTCTCATCTCAACGGATAGAGTTACGCTGGAGTGAGAATGATTCAGCTTTTAATTGCATTCTTCTAACTCCATATCACATCTTCATCCATCTCTCTCTCTCCCAGTTTCAACCCAATGGTGTTGCATGCTCCCCAACAAACGCCTCTTGGAGTACAAATCATTCCAAATTGGAATTCATTTTCAAAGAGCTTTTATGAGAGCCGCTTACTTTAAATGATCCGTTTATTTGAAAGCTTGAAGTCGTATCGCTTACCTGATGCCTATAAAAGAAAGTCCTCACCTGCCACTAGGAGTCTAAAAATAAAAGGCATCCTGAAAGCGTATAGATAAGCTTTCGTTAGGTATCATTGCTTTCTCACCGACGGTAGCGGCGCTGAAAGTGAACACCTGATTGGCTCGCCGTCTCCTCTCGAAGCTGTTGTCACCTATCTGAGCTCTGGTGAGCAATTACCTGGCCTGTCGGAATCCTAGCCGAACAGATTGAATTCTGATTGATTTCTGCCCAGGAAAGAGGAGAGAATTTAAAGGTCTTCTTTTTTAATTGGGTATTTGGTGTGTGCTGATGTGAGGAACTTGTCCCTCCCCGGGGATCCTTTATGGGGCAATAATGGCGCTGAGAAACAGCCTGGTCTGCTCTCTCCCTGGAAGGCCATAACCCCACATTTGTCCTGAGTGCTTTTCTATTATGCATTGATAGCTAAGCATCAATCAATACGGGAGGGAAGAGAAAACCCAGCGAAACCAACTTCTTAAGTGTAAAACGCCTCTTAATACCAGAGCTTTCAAACAACTTAACCTGGGTGCTTTTTTTTTTTCTTTTTGCTGAGCGTCTTTGAGAAGCCAGAATTGAGGAGTGACACTGCTGATGTTTTATTCAAAAGCAGGGAATGGGTTCAGGGTAAATGCATACCAGAGCAGCATCGATAGCTTTTTTTTTTTTTTTGGCTTTTAAAGAAGTCCAGCTCATGCACTTTTGCATAATGGCTGTAAATATTTTCCCTAAACTGTAGGGGTGCAACAGTTCAAATTACTCAGTGTTTATCACGGTTTCGGTACTGTTCGGTATATGCTATGTTCAGAGAAAAAGGTCCACTGTAGAATAAAAATCAAGAAAATAAGAGCAAATTATCAAACTACAAGCAACAGCACAAATAAATACAGTAGAGCAAAAATACAAATAAAATTAAAGCTGCAAGCAGCGATGAAAGGGCCCTCGCACCCGGGCTCACCGCCACCCTGTGGCCTTAGGAAAACTGTGAACAGTGGCTGATATTCATTTAAGCGGATAAATAGAGGAGAAATATGGCAAAGTTATTTTGATGCACCACAGTTCCTGCTGCCAGCAGGTGGCGCTTTGACTATAACTGAATATTGGCATGTTGATGTCTTCAGGATAGGACTATTATCAAACATGTGAAGTTTGGAGCAGATCGGACAGACCGTTAATCGCAAACATTAGCACTTAGCCAAGTGTTGCATGATTTAACATGTTTCTAGAATGTTTGGTACTTCTTGGCATATTGAAATGTGTTTCTGCGAATGAATTACAGTATAAAGAATGTCATTTCCTGTTGCCAGCAGGTGGTGCTATGACTAACTAAATATGCCTGAGTTACAACAACTTTCTGTTTCATGGCGAAACATCGAACTTTGTCAGGCAACCACGGACACGCCCTTCAGTGAAAACTCAAGATCTTCGCATTTTAACGTTGCAAAGGCCTTTAGATTAGACTGACCAAATATGATGTTGATCGGATTAAAGCTGTAGGAGGAGAAAGTACAATGTATGGAAATGGCAAAAATTGCAAAAATTTTGCAGAGAAAATTCATAATATCTCACTTCCTGTTGGTTTTAAGATTTCATGCCAAGAGACTTTTTTGTATGGATTGGGCTGTTACATGTGTGTACCGAATTTCATACCTGTATATGAAACATAACGTGAGGGGCACTTCGTTGAAATTTTGTAGGTGGCGATATCAAGCCATTAGCGCTATTAGCGCTATGTGGTGCTATTAGCCACACCTAATTCTGAAACCCATAACAGACGTAAATTTTAACCACTTCTGATGCGTGTGCAAAGTTTCATGAGTTTTTGAGCATGTTTAGGCTCTCAAAAAAGCGATTAATTTGCCAGAAGCGGAAGAATAATAATAAGAAACGGAGCAATTCCAGTAGGGTCCTCCCACCATCAGTGCTCGGGCCCTAATATACAGTGCTTTTCAGGTTTTTCAGGTAAGTACCAACCGCGGTACTAAAATTTTAAAAATGTGACGCTTTGAGCGCTGTTGAGTGGGTTCGTAAACACTGATTGGCCTTTTTGTTCACGCGCTCATTGTCTTTGATTGGCTACAATGATCAACGGGACCATTTGAAAGCACACAGAAGTGTTTGAATTTGAAAGCAGGAGCAGGAGTGCTCGGTGAAAAGCGTAATTGATGTCTTTAAAGCGTTGATCATTGTAGCCAATCACAGATATATCTGATGAGCACATGAACACAAAGGCCAATCAGAGGTGTTTGCGAATCCGCTCAACAGCGCTCAAAGCGTCACATTTTTAAAATTTAATTACCGACTTAGTATCACGTCGGTACTTTTGACAATGCTACTAACAGTACTTTTCAGGTACAGAAATTGAATAAAGCTAATCAAATGTAAAACAACATTGCATGTAATCTTCACTGTATAAATTAAATACAGATTAATCATTAATAATTATAAAGTTACAAAAGCTATTCAGTCAAGAGCAATGAGTGATTTCCTTGTCTTTTGTTAGCAGATTGACATAACACAGACACACACACACACACAGACAGCAGGAATATTAGGCTACTGTCACTTTAAGATATAATACACAGATAAAGTAAACTGATACTGAACACATACATTCTTTCTTGAGTGTTTAAGTTCATTTGAGACATAACCTACTATGTTTGCTAGTATAGCTACTCGCCAAGACGAGCATGTTGGCGTAATTTGTGTGTAAATTTGTCCGTTCAAGAACAAGACTTGAAAGAGAACTCAATATTTGAGTTCTCTTTCACGTCTTGCACTCGAATGTTTAAATTGGCAAGGCTTAAATGAGTTTAGATTAAAAATGTAGTGTGTAAATTTTAGCGCCATCTAGCGGTGAGGTTGCAAATTGCAATATAGAGAAGCTACGGTGGCCGACACAGGACAAAGATGTCATCTGAGACTGCAGAGAGTAGCCAGTCAAGCAAACGCTCTCTGTAGAGTGTTTGTCCATTTAGGGCTGCTGTAGAAACATGCCGGGCGCAAAATGTTGACTTAACATGTAAGGAGACCCGCGGTGTATGTAGATAAAAATATCTCATTCTAATAAAAACATAACGGTTCATTATATATATTAAATTGCATTTCTGTCAATAGAGCTGTGACGAGCAGGGCGGGCGAGAGCCGTGAGGGAACGGCGCGAGGCCGGTGACGCGAGTGATAATGAGCGTCACCTGCGAGGCGTGCCGGCCTCGAGTCTCTCACGGAGGAGCTCCGGAGGCATAAAAGGAGGAGCGACTACAAGTCGTCCTTCATTGTAGTCGCTCCTCCTTTTATGCCTCCGGAGCTCCTCCGTGAGAGACTCGAGGCCGGCACGCCTCGCAGGTGACGCTCATTATCACTCGCGTCACCGGCCTCGCGCCGTTCCCTCACGGCTCTCGCCCGCCCTGCTCGTCACAAGAGCCTCCTAAATATTACACACTGGACCTTTAAACACAGCGACGTGTGCTGTTCAGGTCTCACCTGGACTCACGCGCTATCAACCCCTGGCTGATGATGGCATAAATGCTCATATTTGATATTTTGAAAAAAAAAGTTTACATAGAGTGACTGTTTTATCCACGTTTTTTGATCATCACTCTTGTTGTAATGTTGTGGGAAGCCAGAATGCATATCCATCGACTGAAACATACATTAGCCTAACTCTGTCTGTTTTATTTATTTTCAACAAACCATATTATAGATGCGTATGCGTCATCAGATATGAGATGATCCACGGTGCAAGTGTGTGCCGAACCGGGTGTGGAGAACGGTACGGTTTGAATTTTTATTTTTTTTTTACCGAGAACCGTTACACCCCTACTAAAAAGACCACATTGCAAATAATGTATTTTCTGACATGCATTATGAACAATAAAGGACTCAATGAGTAAATCAACTATTTAATTAAGTTCTATTTTTAAGTACAATTCTCAAAAGTGAATAGAAATTATTTGGATTTATATACAACGCCCACACATAGAGGGCAAAAGAAAAAAAGAGTATACATTGAGCTTACATTTCAAACATCTGTGATTAAATGCTATGTTTTTATAATATCTATATGTCACAAATACATATATCCACTCGGCTGGCCTTCGTAATCTTCATCATCGACATTCTCCTCTTCACCTGATATTCTATAAGCTCCGTTTTCTTTCTGCCGGAACTCTTTGTTCAGCTGAGAACCTGGAAAACATAAAGGGGGAAAAAATTTGATTCATTGCATTAATTATTTATGATGCATCATAAATATGCAATCTTTTAAAAAAGTTTTTTTTCATTTATTTAATATAGGCTAATATAATTAGTATACAGTAATATACTATAATAATAACAATAATACATTTGTAGTAGATGCTTTTTAATTAACAGAGTGAAAATGCAGTGAACAGCCAGCATGCTAAGAGGATCTATTAATTAATACACTAAATAAAAAGCAGCACGTCTACATTTGACCATTTTGAGAAAGCTCAGCATTTTCTCAATATGCCCATAATGTCCTGCGTGATATATTTAAATCTTCTCTTTCTATTTTTCTCTCTAAACCTATAGGAAAAAGGTCTGTCCTGTGTCCAGAGTCACCTTTCACTACCACCTATCCCAGAGTTCAATGCAGTCGGGACGTTCCGGGAAACGAGGGATGGGGGAGCAGGCACTGGTGGTGCAGATAAAGGAGCAGACCCCCCAGAGAAAGAGATAACAGCCAGACAGTCACAGCAACGACCTGCCACATAATACACAAGCCCTTCCACCCCTTCTCCCTTTCCCTTCCAAATCTCCCCCCATCTAGGGCCCTCTCGACCTCCTGTCATCACCAGCCTTTACGTTGCCGCTGCAGAAAGCCCTCGACTGGTGTACGGTTATCGTCAGCGCTGTCGGATTCTCGGAAGGCCAAGTTCACCCTTAGCGATGAGGAGATGATAAGCTTTGATAGTAGCGAATGCGAATCGATCAGCTCCCACTGTTGGTGCATTCGCATGTCTTTTCTGACCACGCCACAGACCGCAGAGAGAACATGAACAACTTGACAGACCTCTCTCTGCAGTTCAGGTGGATATTTTTCAATGTTAAAACAAGAAAAATGTTCAAATTAAAGGGAAATGAATGTTCGTTGTCTGCATTAGGTTAAATAGCCTGCTACACTGCAAAAGTGTTTTGATTTGAAAAATG
The DNA here is from genome assembly GCA_036281575.1 of Ancherythroculter nigrocauda. NCBI lineage: Eukaryota > Metazoa > Chordata > Actinopteri > Cypriniformes > Xenocyprididae > Ancherythroculter > Ancherythroculter nigrocauda. The sequence continues at coordinate 6,210,056 of VTFQ01000023.1, read as the reverse complement.
ATTTTCTTCCTTGGTATTTATTGTTTGATTTCCAGTACAAATACTTTAACATTCTTAAATCAAGATACATTTGACACAAGATAAGTTTTGGTTTCTGAAATATCTATAAAAAATTAAGTGACTTTACAAAATGTCTGCCAGTGAGGTAAGAAACAGTTTTTTTCTTGTTTTCTTGAAGTCCCTGATTTAATAATAGATATTCGTACTGGAAAACAAGACAAAAACACTGAGGAAGAAAATCATTTTTTGCAGTGTAAAAATACTTTTCATGAGGATATCTTTAGATGAGGATATCAACTTGCATGACTGCAGAAGATAAATACTAGTCAACTAACATGAGACTGGTTATTCATAAGAAATAAAAATCGCAAATGTGTTCTATAATATAACTTAATATATTTTTCTCCTACACAGACTACATTAAGAGGAAATCTGAACTTTCTTCAAAAGAAATTGAAGCTACACAACCTGGTGTCTTTCAAATATTTTAAATCCATTAATCAAGAATGGAGGATGAATAGATAGATAGATAGATAGATAGATAGATAGATAGATAGATAGATAGATAGATAGATAGATAGATAGATAGATAGATAGATAGATAGATAGATAGAGTGGGGATCGAAAGTTTGGGAACCCCTTTCAGAATCTGTGAAAATTTTTAACAAAACGAGAGATCGTACAAAATGCATGTTATTTTTTGTTTAGTACTGTCCTGAGTAAGATATTTTACATAAAAGATGTTTACATATAGTCCACAAGACAAAAAAATAGCTGAATTTGTTAAAATAACCCCGTTCAAAAGTTTGGGAACAATTGGATCTTAATACTGTGTGTGGTTACCTGATGATCTACGACTGTTTTTATGTTTTGTGATGGTTGTTCATGAGTCTCTTGTTTGTTCTGAGCAGTTAAACTGAGCTCTGTTCTTCAGAAAAATCCTCCAGCTCCTGCATAATCTTCAGTTTTCCAGCATCTTTTGCATATTTGAACCCTTTCCAGCAGTGACTGTATGATTTTGAGATCCATCGTTTCACACTGAGGACAACTGAGGGACTCAAACACAACTATTAAAAACGGTTCAAACATTCACTGATGCTCCAGAAGGAAACATGATGCATTAATTCAAATATCAAGGTAAATTGTACTTAATTTTTCTTCTAAGAAACATGCAAGTATCTTCTGTTGCTTCCGATGTGCAGTACTAAATGAAAAAAATATATATATTTAAACAAAATAAGAAAAATGTGGACATCTTCATCCTGTTCAAAAGTTTTCATCCCCCCAGATCTTATTGCATCATGTTTCCTTCTGGAGCATCAGTGAATGTTTGAACCTTTTTTAATAGTTGAGTTTGAGTCCCTCAGTTGTCCTCAGCATGAAAAGATGAATCTCAAAATCATTCATTCACTGCTGGAAAGGGTTCAAATATGCAAGAGATGCTTGAAAACTGATGAATCTGCAGGAGCTGGAGGATTTTTCTGAAGAACAGAGCTCAGTTTAACTGCTCAGGACAAACAAGGGACTCATGAAGAACCATCACAAAACATAAAAACAGTCGTGGATCATCAGGTAACCACACACAGTATTGAGAATCAAGGGTTCCCAAACTTTTGAACGGGGTTATTTTAATAAATTCAGCTATTTTTTTTGTCTTGTGGACTATGTAAACATCTTTTATGTAAAATATCTTACTCAGGACAGTACTAAACAAAAAATAACATGCATTTTGTATGATCTCTCTTGTTTTGTTAAAAATTTTCACATTTTCACAGATCCTGAAAGGGGTTCCCAAACTTTTGATCCCCACTGTAGATAGATAGATAGATAGATAGACAGATTCGTCATTGAATTATTCACTCAAGCGATTCGTTCAAAAATGCTGCTTTATCCAGTACACTTCGACAGGATCTCAAACAGTGTTGCCAAGTCCGTGCTTTTCGTGAGGAATTGTGCAACTTTAACAGTGTTGAAGTGACCCCAAATAACATGATATTTAGCCACTGGGATGTGAATTTTACCAGGGGGAACCAGATTTTACCCCCAGAACAGAACGGGCTAGTTTTGGGATAGTTTTGAGTAGCAATTGGACAGGTTTTGTTGTGAAAACCTGGCAACCCTGGTCTCAAACTGTGTTAGATACCAAAATCTGTAATCAAAGTCAGAGGTCTTAAAAATTAACTAAATTTGCCATCATATTCTTCCAAAATCAAACTGAGTTATGCGGTACCATCAACAGTGGACTCATTTGTGTCTGTTTTTATTTCTCCCAAGGAATTTTAGGAGAAACATTGTTGATATACTTAACCAAGTCTCCTGAGTTATGAACAAGCAACTTCTGAACAATAACATATTCCTCTGGGTATAAGGGTGTGTGTAAAACAAATAAACAGTGGGGTTTGTGTCTGTAAATGTGTGGAAGCAGCCCCAACAATCATGTTTTTTCAGCTTGTTCACCTCTGACCTTGTTTTCTAAAAGGCCATGAATGAGTGTGTTCTCAGACATACCTCCATGTGTAACCTGTAATCTGGCGGAGGCAGACACCTCTCCGAAGGCGTTCCTGGCGGTGCATGTGTACACACCTGCATCGTTCGGGCCGACTCTTTGAATCTGGAGCCAGCCGGTCAATTCAAACCTCCGAGGACCTCCACGAGCCTGTAATTACAGAAACGCACACCATTGCACATTTAACAAAACAAGCACTGTCTGTGAGAGAATGTGACTAGAATGAAAACCTGCTGCGAGAATTTATCTGTCTAACTATGTGTTTGTCTGCTGAAGCTTCAATTAGATGGAAAATGCAATGAAAAATACTAAATATGTGAGTATGCAGACCTTGCATTTCTGATGACTGTTTGTATGTTTTTAGGATGCTGTTTTCCCGTTTTAATGTTCACTTGTACGTTCACATACCTGTACAGCCGTGCTCGAATCATCAGCAGGAAAAGAAATAACATCCCCCTCTTTGCTCCACTGGACGGAGGCCAGTGGATACGACGACACCTCACAGGAAAAGATAGCATCACTTCCTTTGGTTGTGACGATGTCACGGGGAGCGTAAGTGATAACTGGTTCTGTAAAGTTTGCAGAAGATTGAAACTTTGAACTTTAGATTAATTAATTACATTTATATTTATTAAAGCAAGTTACAAGCAAATCATCAAAAACACGAGAAGTGCTAGTAATACAAAGTTTTAGCCATTGTTCAAAATAGTACAAGCTAGAATAGGAAGGGATTAAGGAATAGTGAGAGTTTTAATTAGTCAAATAAAACATAACACATTCATATTTTAAGTTGAAAAGCATCCCAAAGCAAATCTCTGCTACCGGATGGTTCTTTCACACCAGCTTCTGTATTTGCAGTAGCCATTTGTGCTGTGTTTGGTTAGCTTGGTTAATTATTTTAAGGTGTGAGATTGGACACTTACGAGCTGCTAATCATAAACATGACGGTAAGGTAAATACAAACCTAATGGCTGAATTTTCATTCCCACAGCTGAACAAATGGGTTTTCATTTGGCCTTTTCCATGACAAAACTTTTAAATGAGGTGATTATGTTGGCACTCAGACTTTATCCATAACAATGGTTCCTCCCGAGAGGACATTTACATCTATATATATACATTTACATTAGCAGATGCATTCATATCAAAATGATGCTGCTTTAGTATGACTAAAAATCAAATGTTTGCAGGCCTTTAAAAGGGTAAATCTCTGTCAAGACATGTCCTGGTCATATTTATGGCAAAAAGCAAAAGAAAGAAATAATTGTATTTTGCTGAAAGAAAATTAAGCCTGTTTAAGGACCATTTTTTGCATTGTGACTTTATATTTATGACAGTTAAGCATCCCTACCAAATTATCCTTATCTTAATGCAAAATTCTTTCAACATTCTCATGTGAATATATGATAATATAATTTTTAAGATATTTAAAATATATGAATTGTAAAGTGTTTATCATGCACTCTAAAAAAATGCTGGGTTGTTTCAAACTAAATTTGGGTCAAAAAACCCAACAGTTGGGTTAAATTCTTTTTTAACCCAACGGTTGGGTTTGTCCATATTTGACTCAAATTTGGGTTGAAACAACCCAGAATTTTTTTAGAGTGTGGTATATTTGTTGTGCCGTAATTGAAATATTGTATTACAATATTGTATATTTTAAATACAATAAAATAAAAATGTTTTACAATATTATATTTACTGTAATAAAGTTAAATGCACTGTAAAAAGTTGCAGTAATGAAAATTCCCATTGAGAATAATGGGGATTACAATATATATATCAGAGTTTGTTTAGAGATACTCACTTGTCTTGCAGGGTCCAGGGTGCACCATTGTCAACGTCTGACCTTTGCCTTGCTTGTGTTGGGCTGCCCGAAACTGACATATATTCTTAAATGTCTTTCCATCAGAACCGCAGAGTGCTTCCTGCTTGCTGCACACGCAGACGGCTCTGGGCTCACCTGTGGGGTTTCTTCGAGGAGCTCTGCAGCGCAGACCTTCAGCACAGCGCCCGTAGAAAGTAGACCCGGACCGGGTCTCTGGGTCACACAGTTGCCCCTCGTCGTTTCCACATTCCCAGCAACACCCGCACTGGTCACGAACCAGCCCGGCTGGACAGCCCTGCAGCTGCCTAACATCTGGGCACCTCTCAGGGTGGCACTTTTTAGGGCATCCCTCACCTGGTCGAAGGCTCTTCTGCCAGTCAAAACGACCCAGGCGCTCCAGATGGAATGGCTCGGATACTGAAACCAGCATCAGTACTAGTATAACTAGTAAATAAGCCATTGTTCGTAAGGTTAAAAAAGATGAAAAAAAGTCCTTGTCTCAGATAGCAGAAGAAGCTTTTATGTCAGTGCAGAAGGCCAACAAATGGACTCTTGAGGGACACGAGTGGTCTTCACTATTCACTATGCCTGAAAAAATCCCAAAATACTGTTTCCAGGTTTTTGTCTCTGTGCAGTCCTTAAAGTATCCCGATAAAGTGTGTTCCTGTGTCACAAAAGTGCAACAGGCTGAATGAGCAAGAAGGTGGGAAAGAAAACACAGAGGCAGCTCTAACTTCGGTGACCCCCTCTTAAACTGCAGGGTGCCTCCCCCCATTTGCCAAACAAAAGTGAAAAAAGGTGTGAGCAGGGAGATGCACAACATCCAATCAAAATGCTCAATTTTGATTTGGGGTGGGGGGTGAAACCGTGGTTTGAAATCATGGTTTTTTACCCAAACTAGAAGAGTCAGCAGAAAGTGTCATAAAGTAATCTTCATAAACCTGCTCTCAGGTAGTATCTGATTTCTCAGACTGTGATTGCCTCCCATCAGGTACTGAGACTTGAATGTTTTGTAAGTAATGTTTTAAGTAAAGTGAGTTAATTTGTGTAGTTGAGTGCCTATAGCTCACTGGTACAATCAAGGTCTTCTAATATACCTATAGAAAACTATCCATTAGCGTTCCCTTTTTTTGAGCCAATCACATGAGAAAATAAGGAGGCGCAAAAAAATGACGTTGCTGGCAAAATTTTCAGTTATTTTAGTGATGTGCATGTGATAACTTAAGATTCACGTGACCTCTGTCAAACTGTTGATATCATTTCAATTGAACAGTCATTTAAGGCTGCACGTAACAAGTACATAACAAGCACGTAACACAAGTTATGTAATTAGATTACTTTTTCAAGTAACTAGTTAAGTAAAACATTACTTTTAAATTCACAACAAAATTTAAAAAAGAGTTACTTTTTCAAATAAATAATGCAAAGTTACTTTGTTTTCCCATTTGTCCTGATGTTGAGAGAAATCGGAGGTATTGTGTGCGCTGTGTAATTGTGGTTATTGTAGTTCATTAAAACAGATTCAGTATTCCTCGAAATGAATAAAAACAGTTAAATGCAAACTCAGAATATTACACAAACCTGCAATAATTAAATGTTAAATAACACAAATATACTTTATGTATTTAATCTCACTTTATTAAGTAATGTCTTTGCTGCTGACCTTCGATGATCCAATTCAACCATATTAAGCAAAAATTATTTTAGATAAACATCACATTTGTGTTTTATTTTTTGTTTATATTGCTGAAGTAAGAGTGTTGAACTTTCTTCTCCTGCATCCTGTTCTGCAATCTAAAAAAGCAGCACAGCTGAAAGCTTTGTTTGAGCTGCGCCCTCTACTGCACAGGAGTGAACTTGCATTTCCTTTTGCATTTCACTTATGGTGTGAAAGGGCCTTTACGTTTGACTTCTTTTCTTTTCTTTTTTAAAAACAAAGCAAGCCCAGCCTAGGTCAGAAAAGTAACACATAAAAAGTAACTAAGTAATGCAATTAATTACATTTTTTAGTCAGTAACACAATATTGTAACACATTACTTTTCACTCAAAGTAACTTGCTGTTCCCCAACATTAGTAACTTAACTGGCTAAGTTTAAACCTTGTGCAGCGGTTGATTGAAAGGTGAGTAGCGCTGTTCAAATTCATTCGACCACATGAGCTTTTAAACTACATTTTTTGATCATGTTGATGTAATTGAAACTGGACTAGATTTGCATTTGAATTTAACGTTGAATTTGTGCTTGATTCTTTATTTTTTCTTTATAGAGCCAATGCTTGATGAGTATAGTTTTCTTATTATTTCCTATAGAAAAAGGAAGATTTGCCATAACATTTTAAAAGCATCCAATTGTACAAAAATCTGCGTAAGATTAATCTTGAACATTTTTTTGTTTCTGTTTTCTTATAAGAGAAAGACTGCATTTTAAAGGGTTAGTTCACCCAAAAATGAAAATTATGTCATTTATTACTTACCGTCATGCCGTTCCACTCCCGTAAGACCTTCGTTAATCTTCAGAACACAAATTAAGATATTTTAGTTGAAATCCAATGGCTCAGTGAGGCCTCCATAGAAAGCAATGGACACTTCCTCTCTCAAGATCCATAAAGGTACTAAAAACATATTTAAATCGGTTCATGTGAGTACAGTGGTTCAATATTAATATTATAAAGCGACGAGAATATTTTTGGAGCGCCAAAAAAACAAAATAACGACTTATTTAGTGATGGCCGATTTCAAAACACTGCTTCAGGAAGCATCGGAGCACAAATGAATCAGTATGTCGAATCATGATTTAGATCGCGTGTCAAACTGCCAACTGCTGAAATCACGTGACTTTGGCGCTCCGAACAGCAGATTCGACACACTGATTCATCTGTGCTCCGATGCTTGATGTACAAATGATTAATACAAACAGAAGCAATAAACCAACACGGTGACATACAAGTAATGGTACAAAGCATATAGTAACATAGAAGCCGTTCTAAGAATGTAACGCTAATGTTTCCATTAAATAATGAAAACATTTCTGAATGTTCAAAATGTCCAGTTTCTTAAATGTAAAAAAAAAAAAAAAAAATGTATGTGAACGTTAAGAAACATTTAATTTTATCATTCTTCAGAAATTATGGGAATGCTACTTCTGAATGTAATAACATTTAAAAAACAGTAGACGTTTCAGGGGGAAAAAATGCTCAATGAACAATTTATAAATATCATTTTTGTGCTGACGTTTTGAGAACATTATTAAAGACCAGATAACTTTGAACAAAGTTGTTCATAACTTTGAGAGAACCTTGCCAGAACGTATAAAGTTCTGAGAACATTCCCTGTTAGCTGAGAAACTCTTATTTTGGTTTCATGGGGCTAAAAACAACCATTCAGTAGTTGGTCCAGATTTGTTGTTGGAGCCCTGCATGAAAAACAAAACGGCCTCATTACAAATGAGCTTATCTGTGCTGTGAAAGAAAGTGAGAAGGCATTTAGCTCCTCTCTCTCACTAATGTCCTTAGTTTATCTGCTTCTCTCACCTCGCCACGTTAAGCCAAAACAAACAATTAGGCAGCCATTAAGGGCCCATTGTTAATTGTAAATAATCCATCATTAATATTGATTAGCTGTGGCGAGCAGATCTCATTCACTTCTTACCTCCTAATGAGTGGGTCTTAGTGGGCTAATTGCTTCAGGCTATTTCTATTCAACACCAGAGAGGCTGCAGCGAGCTCTGGAGTGTGCCTCGAGTTGTACTGTTAACTAACACAGATTGAACGTCCATGATAAGATCAGACCCCACTCCAATTAACTTTCTCTGAGAACCTTTCCCAAGGTTACAATGTGCTTTTCATATCTGTCCAAGAAGCACCATAAAAGTAGGTCATATGACTTACACAACTCAAGTCTTCTGAATATATATATATATATATACATATATATATACATATATATATATATATATATATATATATATATATATATATATATCCAAAAAGTACTATATATATAAATACACTGTATATAGTTCTCTTTTTGAAGCTCGACAGCCCCTGGTCAGTGTATAAAGACAGATTTTCATTGTTTGATTATTCCTTTAAGGGTTTTAACTGGAAAATACATGCTGTCGTAGTATTTCTGTAAGTGCATTGTTAGAAAGTGTTACTGTGACGTCTTAAATTATTGCTTGAAGGCAAACCAGCTGTCTGCAATTGTAAACTCTTTGAGATGACAGCAAAAATAGATGTCTCATTGTCTCCCCATTCAGTGGAACATGATGTCTGTTTGATGGTTTGAGCTTGAAATATTTTGTCAATGTCAAAAATGTATGGCACTTTCTCAAAACAAAAAAAAATTCACCTTATCAGTTTTTCAAAATGCATTAGCCACTATAGGGAAATAACGCAAGTGGTGAAACTTGCTCTAGAAACCAGTGTGTTCATAATTAAGACATTACATTACATTAAAATAATATGGTAAAAATATCAAGCAGCATAACAAACTGTTGTCATGAGCAGTGTTGGGGAAAGTTACTTTTAAAAGTAATGCATTGTGTTACTTAGTTACTTTTTATGAAAAGTAATGCATTACATTACTTTTGTGTAACTTTTTCTCAACTGGGCTGGGCTTGCTGGATTATTTTTGGCAAATGTTAAAGTCCTTTTACACCAAAAGTGAAATGAATAAGCCTCAGGCTGAAGGAAATCCATATTTACGCCTGTACAGTAGAGGGCGCAGCTCAAACAAACCTTTCAGCCATTCTGGATTAAAGAAGAATAGGATACAGGAGAAGGAAGTTCAACACTCTTATTTCTGAAACTAAAGTAATTTTTGTTTGTTGGGATGGTTGAATTAGATCATTGAAGTTCAGCAGCAAATACATTGGTAAATAAAGTGAGATTAAATACATAAAGTATATTTATGTAATTTAATATAGTTGATTATTACAGGTTTGCATCAAATTCTGAGATTGCGTTTCACTGTTTTTATTCATTTTGAGGAATTCTGAATTCTGTTTTTGTGCAAGTGAGATGAGTAAATGCATGTTCACATTTAGTCATGTTCACACAGCGCACACAACACCTCTGCACTTTATTTCTCTCAACATGGGGACAGGAGAGCTGTCAGTCAATAAATGTGAAAAAGTAACTTGTGTTACTTATTTGAAAAAGTAACAGATATTTTATTGTAAATTAAAAAAGTAATGTGTACTTTACTAGTTACTTGATAAAGTAATCTGATTACGTAACTCAAGTTACTTGTAATGCGTTACCCCAACACCAATGCATTTCTTTATTAAAATCAACTTAATAAATTTAAGCTGAACAGAGTTTTATATATATTTTATATTTTTCTGTAATGAGAGTGAGATGTTTCGTATTACAGTAATCCAAATTAATACATTTTATAGTTTGAAAAATATAAAAATATAAAATAAAGCAAAATAAAATGTCTTGCTTTCTTCTGTTTTGGACAGAAATCTGATCATTTTGGCATGTGTTTGTGACTGAAGAAACTTTTTGGAGGATATCATGTAGTTTATATAGCTCAAGTTATTTAGATGAAAACAGAATGTATCAACAATGCAGAATGATCAGATTGGCTCAGCCAAAGAAATGCAAATCAAATATTTTTTTAGAAAACCTTTCATCGACATTAGTGACCCATGAAAAGAAAGCAAAACTCGATATGTAAATCATTCTTATTCATGTCAATTTCTGTTGTCTGTTTTGTAGTGTAATGGGTACTTTGCTCCTGTGATTTATTTTCAAGTGGACAGGCATGTCAGATTCATGAAGATCAATTGCTTTATCCCGTCTGTCTGTCTCTCTCATGTGTCTCACACACACGCACGCTGTCTCACAGTCTTTATGGAGCCTCCACAAATTTAATTCCCTTATACTGTAACAATGATGTCACTAAGCGGAGGTCACATATGGAGCAAATGCTTGTAAATCCAAATGACTGTATAGTGTATTAAACAGGGCAAGCAATGGAATTACAGGACGTGAAGCAGGGGAGAGATTCACCTCACCTCGGGGATTAGATATATTGGTTTGTGATAACACAGAAGCCATGAATCACTGCAGTGTGTCACAGGAGGTAGAGCCCTTATCATGGGCCTTTAAATGATGATCAATAAGATCTTTTTTCACTAATTTACTGAAACTGAAATCACCTCACGCAAGAAAGTCAGTGAGTGTTTAATATTGCATATTAAATAACTGTATTTCTTATATATAAAAAAGCAATGTTTAGATAGATAGATAGATAGACTGTAAAAAAAAATCAGAAATTGAGAAAACTTAAAAGTTTAAGTCAACAACCTTCAGCAGGTTTTTGTGTTTTCTCAACTTGAATTCAGTTTATACAACAAAAGTTGAGAAAACTCAAAAATCTGCTGAAGTTTGTTGCCTTAAACTTTTAAGTTTTCTCAACTTTTGATTTTTTTACAGTGTAGATAGATAGAATCTTCAATTCTGAGTTGGTATATATATATATATATATATATATATATATATATATATATATATATATATATATATATATATATATATATATATATTATAGTAGAGTTTCTACACTCTAAAAAATGCTGGGTTAAAAACAACCCTAGTTGGGTTGAAAAAGGACAAACCCAGCAATTGGGTTGTTTTAACCCAACGGTAGGGTTAAATGTTTGCCCAACCTGCTGGGTAGTTTTATTTAACTCAACTATTGTTTAAAAATTACTGTATTGCTTAATTAAAATTAACCCAAAGTATGTTGGAAATGAACATTTATTAATGTTCAATGAATAATTATTAAACAATAAACATTTATTAAATTGCTTATTAATAAATTTATATTAATAAACTATTAAATTTATATTAATAAAATATTAAAGCTTATTAATAAACATTCACCTTTTGTCTATTATTGTTGCCTCTAATTGCATCTGGTTTTTAATTTCCCAACTATTTTGGGTTCATTTTAAGCTAGCCATATAGCAATTTTTAAACAATAGTTGGTTTAAATAAAACTACCTAGCAGGTTGGGCAAACATTTAACCCAACCGCTGGGTTAAAACAACCCAATCGCTGGGTTAAAACAACCCAATCGCTGGGTTTGTCCATTTTCAACCCAACTTGGCTTGTTTTTAACCCAGCATTTTTTAGAGTGTATTTATTAAACCAATCACCTCCATTGTATTAACTCAAATTTCAATGAACTCAAAATTATTATGGCGCTCATAGCACATATTAATTACACAGAACACTCTTTTGTTTTGTTCTCGCATATAAAGATGCAATTCCTGGAGAAAGCAATATAAATCCCATTCAGCAGTCACCTGCTGTGAAATCACAGTACGATGTTTTATCAGGCTGTGTACACATGCTGTGTTGAAGGTATTGAGTTTAGCGTAATGGATTTCAGAAAACATTTGAATTGTATTTTAATTCACTTGCGTTGTGTAGCCTGTTAGCAGAGGATACAAGAATATTAAACAAAACAAGTCAAAGACATCAGTGCAATAATTTTCTCCAGCTCATCTTCGCAAAACATACCAATCTACATTTATGGCGCTCTCATTATCCATTATTTCCCATATTATGAAACACCTTATAACCTGTCAAGTCTTTTATCTCACCAGGCAGGTACTTAACTTCAGCGTTATTAACATGATCCAACTGCCTTAGACTCACCACAGGATGCTTTTCCTGCAAAGTGAACTGCTTGATTTCTTTTTAAATTGTTTTAAAGTGCCTTTATTTTCCTTTGACAGACATTAGCCTCACAGCGTTAGCCACGACTTGAGAGCTTGGCACGCTAGGACATCGGAATGGTCAATCAGAGCTGGTAATGTTGGTCAGGGTGGTTGATTTGGTCTCTTTGCAATCTTACAGTCGACATGAATTGCTGAGACGGACCATTTAAGCAGCATAATTCCATCATTTTAATAGTTTTAATGCTCAACAGGTACACAGATCTGGGCAGCGTATGCTGTGTTTCCCAAAAGTCACACCCTGTGCCAAGCTGGACTTGAATAATTGAAGTGGTTTTGTGTACTCTCATTCATCTGAAGTGCTCTCTCAGAAGTCTTTCTCCAGAGACGGATTTGAGCGGGAAAAGGCGGCACTGTTCCTGCATTAATGAGAAGCTCTTTGCTGCATCTACTCTGTAAAGATAGGCTATACGACCCAACATTAAGCCGTTTTTAAAGCCATTTATCACATCAATCACAAGACATGTATGTGTGTGTGTGCGTGTGTCTATCATAAGCACTTCTTAGAATACATATTTTGATATTTCATGTCAAAGAGGTTTTTTGGATTAGTCTGAGGGAAATCTGTGGAGAAGAACTATCGGTTTGTAGATTTGTCTTCAGTTATGTAGGCCTAAATATTAAACTTTCCCACTTCTTTGTCAATTCATCCATATTTCCACAGCCATCAATGAAAATAACTACTTAGAAATGCATTTCATGACTTTGCTGTATCGAGAAAAGTGTTAGTTCACCCAAAAATGAAAATTCTGTCATTAATTACTCACCTTAATGCACTGTAAACCCCAATAAGTTGGGCTAACTCAAAAAATATTAAGTAAGCAGAACGATCACGTTTTGAGTGCGTAGTACTCGTGCATGTTAATTGCTCCTACCTTGTAGTACTGAGTTAGCTAACTCATATATTTTGATACCAATTAACATAACATATTTAGTTAATTTTATTATTTTGAGTTCTTGCTAATCAAATTAGTTATTTACTTCATTGTAAACCCTAATAAGAAAATTCAGAAAATGCCAACTTGCTAATATGCTAACATGTTATCAATAGCATGGTATAGCACTTACTGAATGAGTACAGCAACTTAAAACATGTAACTTACTTGCTCTCCAACCAAACAGCATGCGCTACTTGTCACCATGGTAACCCTCCAAAAACCCACATTAACAGAAACCCTTCCAAATTAGCATAACAAAACATTAATCACTACTAAATCTCCCTTAACATTAATCTTTGCACACATAAAAAAAAACATTATAAAGCACTTAATTTTAGCATTTACTCTCCCTTTCGAGTGCCATGGGCAAAGCATGCTGGGAAATAGAAATCCCAGCCCAGTTTCAGTTAAGTTCGTCTAAATTAAAAGAAATCAGTTCATACAACTCAAAACAATGAAACAGTTCAGTTTACTTGAAATATGTCAGTGCTGTGAACTCAAAAGAAAAAGAAAGTTCTAAATACTCATAGCAGTTAATCTAACTGAACTAATTTGTTCAATTTAAGTTTGTCCTAATCAAACCAATTAAGTATTTTGAGCATTAGGGTTTACAGTGTGTTGCTCCACACCCGTAAGACCTTCGTTCATCTTTGGAACACAAATTATGATATTTTCTTATCTTTCTGATCCCCCATAGAAAGCAAAGCAATTACCACTTTCAAGGCCCAGAAAGGTAGTAAAGACATTGTTAAAGAAGTTCATATGACCACAGTGGTTCAACCTTTTATGAAGCGATGAGATGACTTTTTGTGCGCAAAAAAAAGAAAAGACTTTATTCAACAATTTCTTCTCTTCCGTGTCTCCCTCCGATGCCATACACGTGCTGCTGATGCAGGAGTTGGCCAATACTGAGTCGGCGTTCTGACGGAGAACCTGGAAGCGCCGCACTGTGTTTACAACGTCAACAGCATAAGAGACTGACACGAAAGAGAAGAAATTGTTGAATAAAGGTTTTTTTTTTTTGTGCACAAAAAGTATTATCATCACTTCATAACATTAAGGTTGAACCACTGTAGTCACATTAACTATTTTAACGATGTCTTTACTACCTTTCTGGGCCTTGAAAGTGGTAATTGCATTGCTTTCTATGGGGGATCAAAAACCTCAGATTTCATCAAAAATATCTTAATTTGTGTTCTGAAGATGAACGAAGGTTATGGCTTATGGGTGTGGAACAACATGAGGGTGAGTAATGAATGACAAAAATTTCATTTTTGAATGAACTATCCCTTTAAATGGATGTTTTATATAGCCAGGTAAAATCAATACCGGGGTCAATTATCATCTCTATATAAAAAGGATGTCTTATGGAGGCCTTGAAGTTGGCCAAAATATCATTGTTTTTAAAGAAATAAAGTCAGCTTTATGTTTGTAGAGTGAGTATTTTACCATTAATAACTTTTTTTTTTTAAGTTAGTGTTTACCAAGGTGTACAAGGTTCATTGAAGATCCTGAGATGAAATAGTGAGTAAATAAATAAAAATCAAGATAAATATCACTTATTTTTATTATTTTATTTTATTATTTTATTGGGCATCATTTTCACTCAACCTGCTATTTTGAAAGGCAATAATAGTTATTAAATTAGCCAAAAGAATCTTTGATTTTATTACACGAAATGCTAAACACCACATCACAAAACATCATTTGGATGGACATTGTTAGTAGACAAATTTAATAAACTAGTGAAAAAGTGTGTTTTAGTGAACTTATATCTATATCTATATATATATATATATATATATATATATATATATATATATATATATATGTATGTATGTATGTATAAAGGCAAAACAGACATCCGGCAAACACAGAGGACATACAGACGCAGCACAACGCCAGAACTTCTACAGTTACACAAACTTTGCTTTCGCCCCCTCTAAATCAAACCCCTTTACCAGCATCTGCCATCTGTTCCAGGAGAATCTGTTTCACTCCCCGAGCCAAGCAAGGCCGTTATTGGTCCTAATGGCGCTATCAGCTAAGCCGCTAAACCCAATTACTGCTTAAAAAGGGAGGCCACCCCAGCTAATCATGGCCGCCTAACCTGATTTGGCTGTGATGAAGAGATGGGATAAAGATCAGTTAATGCAGGGAGAATGATCTCACAAATACAAAAAACTCAATTCATTTCTCTGGGAGGCCAATCTGTCCGATTCAGCGCTAATGGAGTGGAGTTTCATTAGACTCGAGGCGTGCTGCTCGCTCTTATCAGCCTGATGACAAATAATATCAAATAAGGGTGATCTTCATTAGGGACATGTGTCTCAAAAAGCTTCGGTTTGGGAAGGATTGATGCAAAATGTGTTAACGTACTGATCTGGACATCATGGTGATGGCCTAACATGGCAGCAAGTGAATAAACAACTCACTATTATTCATTCTTAGGCTTTTGTTTTATACTTTAGCATGTTTGTTCTCCATTTGTGCTACAGATATGAATAGCCCACCTCAAATCATGTTTGTTCAAAAGAGGTTTTTGGAGTGACTTTTCAAAGTGATTTGATTTAAAAACCAAAGGACAGACCTAAAAATCATAGAGAATTGGGCCTGTAAGTAACCACCTCCCTAGCAACTGCATTTTTTAGTTATTTTCTGTCCTTTTACTAATTCATTTAGCCTGCTTACTACAACTAATGCCCAAAGTATACTATTTTTTTTTTTTTTACAGCATACGCACACAGTCGAACGCACAGCCTTGCAAAGTATACTTCATTTGACACGTATGCATACACAGGCTTTCGACGCATGCACAGTTTTGAGTAATCTCTCACTACGAGTTACACCCCATGTATATATCTTTGTATTCTTTTATGCTGGAGTTGTACTAATGAAGGTACTTTCTAACCTCTTCACACAATCTCTCGTCTATGTAGGCGTCCATTGTCGCTGTAGCTTGCATGCGTTCCAGTGTGGTGAGAAATCAAGTCCCCCAGGAATCAGGTCTCCTTTAGGACCCCAAGTGATCCCATTGGTTCAACTCACTTTTAATGGGTAGTATTTTTAGCACCTTATTATAATTCCTGCAAAATCATGTTATGATTTATAATGTTTAAAATGTGTTATAATGACCATTAATGTCTTTTAAATTACAGGGATCATGTACTAGTATAACTGTATAGATTGTGAAATCAAGCGTTTCTCGTTCTTACTGTTTTTTTAGTTAGTTTATGAACTAGCATAGCATACATCTACCCGATTAGCCTGCTAGCTTAGCTTATATTAGGTATGTTTATTGCTTCCAATATCTGTTTCCAGTTTGTTTTATTATGCAGTAGGCATTCATTTTATATTTCAAGCATGTTGTTTGTGCACTTAATGTAATAAACATCATCAAATTGTAAAATAGGTTATAATTAGTCAAGACATCATGATAACAATTTTGATCAGGCATTATCGCCTGGGTCCTAAAAGAGACCCGATTCCTGGGAATGGGTAGGGTTAGGGCATAGAATACACAGTTTGTACAGTATCAAAATCATTATGTCTAGTTCCCATAAAACATGGAAACTCAAAAAAGAAGCGCCCTTGTTTTGTGTTACAGTGAACTTCTTCAAACTCGTCTCTTTTCCTGTGCGCTTTCAGGCCTTAAAGTCAAGTTCTCTTGACTCACGCTGTTAGCCACACCATCTGTTAATAGGTCTGTTTTGACAGCGCGTGTGCGTGCGTGTTCACCTGAGGGTACAAATTCATTTATTCGGCCGCTCTCATCTGCAGCCCTGCAGTAAGAGTGAAATGTGCATGCGGCTGAAGGGCAGGTCTGGCCTAACAGAGCCGGGCCAGGCCTTACAGACGGACATTAGGCCAAACCGGAGTTAAAATCCTATTAGTTTCAGCTGGGAATCAGATTATCGTCGTCGAGAATCACTCGTCTGGCAACTAGGGTCTAATTTACGCCAATCAACAGCAATTATTGAGGGGAAGGGGAGCATCTATTAGGGAAGCTCATCCACTTAGGCTAATGAATGGGGCAGATTCAATCTCTTACTGAAGAGACGTATTTGGGAACTGCAGCTGGGGGCGAATGCACTGCATTCAAGGGGAACCACTGTTATCTGACTGTGTGTGTTTGTGAGAGACATTCATTCGTAGTGAGTTTATTATAAATGACAGCCTTACGGATCAGACGTTCAGATTTTGTAGGATCGTGTAGTATATTACCTTTGCAGTAATACTTGGATCAATATATGTCAAACTGCGTTATATGCTTTGTCAGTATGCTGTCAAACTGATCATGAGAGAGATGTGGGTTAGGCCTACTACAGTTCATGTAAGCTAGCCTGCTAAATTGTAACTTCTAAAAAGGAAAAATAAGAGCATTTTATCATTTTATTAATGAATGAAATGTTTTAATTTGTAAAATTATATAATGGTGGGCTAACAAAAAGTCACTGACATCAAACTACAACAAGTGCTGTTTTCAAAAAGTCTTGAGAGTTGAAAATGTAGAATGCTTGTGGTGCCCCCTAGTGTTTGAAAACAGCAAGTGTTTCCTGCACAAAGTTAATTTCTTACAAAACAAAATGGATTTTTTTTTTTCATAAGGCAAAAGGGGGAAAAAAAATAAAGAAAAAGTTTTCAGTTGTCTAAATATGTAAGGATAGGAAAACTGAACATTTTAAACCTATTTAAATAAAATGATGCCTATTCTAATTGTTTGATAAAGGATATTTAAGGCTGTCAGATTGTATTGTAGTGCGTACTCCATAACGCAAGATGTCAACCCTCAGCTAGCATAATGCACTTAGAAATGCAAGAAAATAAGATAAAGATGAAAGGTGAGTTGTCTTTTGAAAACTCAAGAGGAACATCGATGCTTTATATGCAGCGTATCCACTCTTGACTATTTAGTAAAAGGTTAACAAATGCGGCAGAAGAGGTCGCTAGACACTTACCTCAGGGCTTATAACATAATAACATACATAATACTGGCTAATACTTAATTACACATTAATTAAGACACTTATTTTACTATTTTATTATTATTTTCAATCTTATTATTTAATATTATTTAATACAGTCATGCCAATAAAGCAATTTTGAATTTGAATTATATATGTATATAATCCTTATTATATATTTGTTCTTTGTTAATTCTTGTTATGGAAAAAAATCTGTATCGAACAATATTCATTTTATGTTGTATTTGTGGAACATAACACTTCTCCGATTATTTGGTGGCGTGCACTATTAAATATTGAATATTATAATAGTATTTGTTGTATAAAAGCGATTATGTCTATGTCCTCAACATATAATGACCAATCAGATGCGTTACAGCAAAGCACGTGATCCAGCACGGAAGTAGCGCTTGAGTGTGTAATCTCGTTTGTTTCGTGAAATTCTTTGTTCTCCATCTAGAAACATCACATCAGCAGCTTCTCAACATGGCGAATAACAGCACAGGCTAATAACGGGCTAGCGTCTCCCCCCTCTCACCTCCGGTAAAGCCAGAAGAATAGTATGCAGCAGCCTTTGACAATATCCCAGAAAGAATTTAAATAATGGAGACGCGGGGGATTGAGCAGATGTTCGACTTCCAGCGGTAACTTATTCACATTTAAAGCTTGAAATGACAACAGTTGCAGAGCTAACACGATTAGCTGTAGCATGTTCAACATCAAAACCTCAAAAACACAACCGTATAAAGTCTGTTAGAGACTATTGTATGATCTTCAGATACATACATATGAGAATAAATAGTAAACACGAATGATTTCTGATTATTTCTGCTCTTACGTAATTTAATATATTATATTTACCATAAATGCTAATGAAACAGTTTGAAAAATCTTATTTTATTTAGCAAGGACGTATTAAATTGTTTTATTTGTATTATTTTATTTTATTATTATTTAAATAAATACTGTTCTTTTGAACAGTATCATTATGGTATTAATGCAGTATATAAAAGTCTGGCTGTGTTTACAGTTATTGAAACCTGCAAAAATATATTGTATATTAACACAATGAGTCCTAATATTTGTGATTATTTACGTCAGGAGTAAGGTCTGTTGCATGCACACACACAGAATCCTACATATCTACATTTAAATCGTAATGCATGATCTTATATTAACTGATTTTCCCCACCATCATGTTTCTTAGGTAGTCTAGTCATCCTGATATATTAGAGTAAGTCAGAGAGCAGAAATGAACTGCACTAGTTAGTAAACTGGTGGAAATGTAGTTATGCAGTCTCCTGTGTACACTGCTCAGGCCTCTGACATGGAGAGATGGATGTTGGTTTCTGCCAAAATGCCGTTCTCAGAAATAGATTCAAGCTGGTTTCTATTCCTGTCATGTGTTTCCACAGGTTACCAAATGATCGCTTCATCCTGCTGCTGTTGTTGCTGTACTCCCCTGTCGGCTTGTGCTTGATGCTACTGCGAATATTTATTGGTGTTCATGTGTTTCTAGTGAGTTGTGCACTACCTGACAGTATTGTCAGAAGGTAAGACGCCACACTGGAGCGTTAAAGGATTAGTTCACTGTAGAATTAAAATTTCTTGATAATTTACTCACCCCTTGTCATCCAAGATGTTTATGTCTTTCTTTCTTCAGTCGAAAAGAAATGAAGGTTTTTGAGGAAAACATTCCAGGATTTTTCTCCATATAGTGGACTTCACTGGGGTACAACAGGTTGAAGATCCAAACTGAGAATAAATTATGAGAATGAAGTCATTAAATTACGTGAAAAAGTCGTTAAATTACGAGAACAAATTCGTTAAATTATGAGAAAAATGTTGTTAAATTTCGATAAAAAAGTCGAGATAAAATGTTGAGAATAAAGTCATTAAATTATGAGAATAAAGTAATTAAATTACGAGAAAAAAGTCGTTAAACTATGAGAACAAATTCGTAATTTAACAAATTTGTTCTCGTAATGTAACGACTTTTTTCTCATAATTTAATGACTTTATTCTCAACATTTTATCTCGACTTTTTTATCGAAATTTAACAACTTTAATCTCGAGATGGTTTTATTTTTTTATTATTGCTTGGCCCTAATCCTCTTCCGTACAATACTTTTATTCAGCAAGGATGTGTGAAATTGATAAAACGTGATATTAAAGTGATATTGTTAGAAATGTTTTCTATTTTGAATAACTTCTGTTCTTTTTAACTTTTTATTAATGAGTGAATCCTGAATAAAGTATCACAGGTTCCAAAAAAATATTTAGCAGCACAACTGTTTCCAACAATGATAATAACGTGAGTATCAAATCAGCATATTAGAATGATTTCTGAAGGATCATGTGACACTGAAATAAATAACACGTAATTGCTGCAATAAAAATATATTTATTTTACATATTTACTAAATTAGAATTGAATGTGAAAAAATAAATAACTGTTTATTCATGTTCATGTTATGAACAAACAAAATGTTTATATTTATGTTTTTATATGATACGTTTTATATAAATATTATACATTTATATAAATTTCCCAAAAATTTCCAATTAATTCCCATAAATTCCCATATATTAAGTTTCCAAATTGGAATATTTCCAAAATTCCCCAGGTCAGGTTCCCGTGGAAAGTTTCTGGAAATTTACCGGAAACTTTCCACCCCTTTGCAACCCTAATCGCAGAGCTAGTGCAAGACGCATTTGTGGTTAAAAAGTATATAAATTATTATTATTTTTTTTAAATGACCGATCGTTTCACTAGATAGAGTCCCTTGAAGCTGCACTGAAACTGCAATTTGGACCTTCAACCCGTTGAACCCCAGTGAAGTCCACTATATGGAGAAAAATCCTGGAATGTTTCCCTCAAAAACCTTCATTTCTTTTCGACTGTAGAAAGAAAGAAAGATCTTGGATGACATGGGGGTGAGTAAATTATCAGGATATTTTAATCCTGAAATGAATTAATTCTTTAATAGATATCAAAATTTAGAAAGACTAGAATCAGAAATAAAATAAAATTTAGAAAACATTGCATTTGTGGACTACGTTTTATGTAGATGGTTGATCTTGCATTGTTACGGTGTTATTTTAGTATTGCATTGTTTAGTATAGTATTTATTAATATTATAATATTTTCTTTTTATAATTTCAGTTTTCACTTTTTATTTTAGTTTTAGCAATGTTGTTATTGCTTTTGTTAAAATGTATTAAAATATTTTTAAATAATATAATAGTACGTACACACATTTTTACTTGTAAAAATGAATGTCACAAACCCGGTTAAGAAACCCGGTTAAGAAAACCGGTTTAAAAATGATTAATAACTTGGTGATCAGTCACAAGTTTCCGAAAGCATGCTTATAAATTGTTGTGTAAAATCCTGAAAAATATCTGTTATTTGTCATTTTTGGTTTGGCAGATGTAGTTTATGTATTTGTATGTTTGCAGTATTCATGCCAGTGTGTGTGAATTGGCATTTGTCTGTGCTGTTTCAGGTTCATCGTGAGAATAATGTGTTCAGTGCTGGGTCTGCATGTCCGGCAGAACAGCCCGCGCTTACGGGACAAAACTGCCCGACTTTACATCTGCAATCACGTTACACATTTTGACCACAATATGATCAACCTCCTGACCTCCTGTAACACGGTGAGCGAGTGTGTATGTGTGTCTCAGTGTTTTCCCAGCATGATGTAATCTCTTTCTCCTCTGCTCTGCCCTTGAATTCTGTGTCTTTCATTGGTTTACTCACACAAAGAGGTCTGTTTCTCCTTTGGCAGCTGTGCTGACTTAATGTTGGGCCAAAGGCCAGTGAATGAGGTTTAATTCTCTCTGTTTGCTCACTTCAAATGATTCAAATGATTGTTTGAATGCGGGGCAGCAGGAGTAACTTACATTCAGTTTCAAACATTAGGTCATGCTGCTCTGCTTGATCTTACATTCCTGTATGAGTTGACCTAGGTCTCCGTTAGAAAATAAGTTCATTAGAGAGTTAATTTTATTTAAGTTATTAATAATACATGTAACATTAGAGTAAACATACTTGATGAATTACAAGTAGTGTATTAAATAATTAAATTATGTATATAATTTATAATATATAATTTACACAACTTATGCAGTATAAATAAAGATACACTAATCAATTTACATAATATGCACAGTATACATAAAATGCACTCAGTATATGTACGCTGGCTACCTTTAAAAAAAAATTTAATTAATTAATACTCCTATTCTGCAGGTACACATTAAATTGATCAACACTGACAGTAAATACATTTACAGTGTTACAAAATATTTCCATTTCACATAAATGTTGAACTTTACGTTCATCAAAGAATCCTGAAAAATGCAGCACAACTGTTTCAACTTTGATAATTATCATAAATGTTTCTTGATCAACAAATCAGCATATTAGAGTGATTTCTGGAGGATCATGTGACACTGAAGACTGGAGTAATTTTACTGAAAATTTAGCTTTGATCACAGGAATAAATTACATTTTAATATATATTAAAATGGAAAACAATTGTTTTAAATAATAAAAGAAAGTAATTTTATTTTATTTTTTCCACAATATTACAATATTTGTGATAAAATTAATGTAGCCTTGCATGGTGAGCAGAAGAGACTTCTTTCAAAAAAAAAACCCCACAAACACTGAAAAAAATGTTTTACACAATGTTTCCTACTTGATTCAGCTTCACTAATAAAATAATAAGATTTAATTGCTTTATATCCCCTTTTATATCATTTTTCATTTCATTATTGTGGAATTAGTGAACTATCATTATCATGAACTATCAAACAACTACATGTTTGGCTCTCTCTCTGTGTGTTTAGCCACTGCTGGAGGGCTCCGTGGGGTTCCTGTGCTGGGCGAGGGGTTTTATGGAGCTGGGTCAGGGCATAGGGAGCAGGACGGAGCTGACAGAGACCCTCCGCAGATATTGCTCATCTCCTAACTCTTTACCCCTCCTGCTCTTCCCAGAGGAGGACACCACCAACGGCCGGACCGGCCTCCTCAAGTTCAGGTTCAGAACATTATTCTTTCTTTACTTTTGGCTATAGTCAAGTCAAAAGTATTTCGCATTGTTTCAAAGCAGCTTTACAGAAAATCATGGTGTTATTGTGTATAATATCTTAATATTTTCTTCTTCATGCCATTTAGATGGTTACAAGCAATAAGTCAGTTGGAATTAGCTATATAGTAGGGGTGTAACGATACATCGTTATATCGCGACATCACAATATAAAAATGCAACAATATGTATCGGTGATGTAAATGATATGATTTGCGTTTTAGAGTTAGTTTTATCAAAGGCTCAGCTTACTGTATTTATAAGGTATAATTCACCCAAAAATGTAAATTCTGTCATCATGATGTCACGTCATACATGATGTCATAAAGTGTCATTAAAAAAATGTCATAAAGGCATCTTAAAAATAATCAATCGACTGATCTAATCCAATTCCAAGTCTTCTGAAGAGAATCGATGGTTTTATATGATTTACAATGACGCGCATACTGTAGTAAACGCAGACTTTCAAATGCTTGCGTGACATGCCAAAACAACAGAAGTAATCACCATATCACATTTAGTTTTAGTAGTATGATTATTCAAAGTGTTTTAGATGGTTTAGGCGGTACACAGCGAGCACAGGGAGAGTCTGTGCGCACACTGCTTGTCTGTGTAAGAGATCCAACGAATGCCTACATTGAAAGCATGAGTACTGCGTGAGGGGAAAAAAAAAGAAAGTTTATGGGGTTTCAGTGACATTACTACATTAAACTACAATATATAATGTTCAATATAATGCAGTGGGGGAATATTTGTGGGTCTTGATGATAATAAAATAATAATAATGCTGTTTTAATAATAATAATAAAGTAATGAAACAGTAATAAACAATCAAGCAGTTGAGATTTGCTATATAGCAGGGGTGGCTAACGTCGGTCCTGGAGAGCCACAGTCCTGCAGAGTTCAGCTCCATCCCAAATCAAACACACCTGAAGAAGCTAATCAAGGCCTGAGGTGTTATAGGCAGGTGAGTTTTTATCAGGGTTTGAGCAAAAGTCTGCAGGACTGAGGCTCTCCAGTTCCGGAGTTCGCCACCCCTGCTATATAGTATATATCATCCTATGTGCATGTATACATAGCCAACTTTCTAGCGATAATATAGTTCACATTTTACAATGATATAAACAGTGACGCGGTTGATATTTGATTCACGCGAGTATACTGTATTTATGCAGATCATCTGTAGTGTGAAGCTGGATGCTATACATAATAAGGTCTTAATTTGGATAAACTATATGTTACTTTCACCTTTGGGATGATTGTAACGGTAATATCCCTGAAAGAGATTTCATTCATTTAGACAAAAGTAACTTACTGTTTATAGTGTAAATACCTGTTTATAATGTATCTCAGGCCCTGTTTGCACATGGTATTAAGATGCATTTTGGTCGATCCGATCACAAGTGCACAATGCTAAATACAGGTGTAAATGGGATCTAAAATGTTTTGAGCTTGTCCACTTTACCAGATTGCTTTCGTAGTGTAGACGCTCATGTGGTTGAATGTGTTTGAACAGCCACAAAAGACCGCCTGCTCTCCACATACTGACCTAATGCATAAACATTATGCGAAGTGCGCTTGCCAGACGGGATTTAAACTTTGTCGGCTGAAGACACAAGTTTGGTTTGAAGATGAAAAACTTACCAAACACAATGTTCTCTCACCATTCCTGATTTCTAACACACACTCACAGCGTTCGGCTGGTCTAGTTGCTGTCAGAGCAGAAATTATTGCTGATGCTCTCCATATGTTTTTCTGTCGTCTCCTGGTGTGTTCATATGTTAATTGTGTGAGCTTGTTTCATCAATTAGATCGAAAGATCTGAAAAAGCCCTCCCCTCGAAGAAATCAGGACAGAAGTGGTCAAAAGTGGACAAAAGACAGATTAAAACACCAGGTGTAAACGGGAATGTGTCTCCCTTGTCTACTTGTGATCAACCAAAATGCATCTTAATACTGGGTGTAAACAGGGCCTGATTAGGTTTTAAATGTGACCATATTGTACATAGACAGTCAGGTGCCTGATATAAATAAGTAAGGACTGCTGAGATTTTGGTGATTAAATGTGGATCTGTTCTGGGAGGGTTGCCAGATCCTCTCTAAGCTTCCTTGAAGGCTCCTCTCTAAGCTTTACTGATCCTCGGGTTTAGCCTTTACTGCCTGTAAATCAGCTGACACCCACTTTGCCATTAGCTTTTAGATGATGTTTCCTTTTCTCTTTAAGAAAGATGCCATTTTTAAAAGCCCAACTTCTTCTCTCTCCTCAGCTCTTGGCCTTTCTCTGTGTCTGACTCCATCCAGCCTGTGGCATTGCTGGTGAAGAGGCCTTTCATATCTGTGGTAATTGCATTTAAACACTTTTTTCTATTATGCACTATTGTTGAATGATTTTGGTTTGCATTTACTGAGTATTTTCCTGTAACCTGGTTAAATTCACACACATAATAGGTAATATTTACGTCTCTTGCTTTGAATGTGTATGTAATGTAATCATACCTGTAGTTTTTATGTCAATGCTGCACTTGTCATTTCTATAAATCACTTTCCTATGAAACCCAGGCATTTAAATGAGACTGAATAATTGTCACTCGTGTCTAGAGTTTCCAGATCTTTTTTCATCCTCAAGTTCCTGTTAACACACACAAGAGGGTCTTTGTGTGAACGTGGCTCATGAGTAGGATATTTATAGCAGCACTGATAATAAGTGATTCACAGTGCAATAGAAAGACGGACTGTCAAAGGTCGGCAGATCGGCTCGTAGTGACCTCTTGCTCCCATTACAGCATTGCAAAATGGTTTTATTATTTGTTTTAGTGAACACTGGAGTATGTATATGATCCACTCCAACATCAGGGTTTTCAATCTTTAGATGCCATGGACCCCCAGATCTGATTCATTAAAATTTAAAAGGCCTCTACATATTTGTTGTATGTGTAAAGTATGGAAGCTTGTTTCAGCCACTGAATACATTTTTTTAAAAAGGTAATTGCAGCTTTTTTTCCCTCACAATTCTGCCTTTTCTTCTCGCAATTGTAAGTTTATGTCTCGCAATTCTCATTTGTGAGTTAAAAAGTCAGAATAGTGTGATATAAAATCCCAATTGCGAGTTAGAAAGTCCAATTCTGAGAAAAAAAAAAGACTTTTATTCTCAGTCAGAAATGGAAAAAAAAAAGTCAGAATTGTGAGATAAATACAATTAACTTGGTGGTGGAAACAAGCTTCCATACTACTAAAGATCCAATTTATAATATACATCATAAAAGTGTAAAACATTATTTAGAAAATATTTTTTACATATTTTACATATTACATATACATATTTTTATATTTTTCTACTCCTTATTAGTACTGTATTATTATATTTATTTTATATATGTAAGATAAATATTATTTATTAATTAAAGTATTTGTCTTCGATTCATATTGATTTGTTTAAAAGAAGACATGTCAAGCTCTCTATAGATTAATTTCTCATGTCAGTGAGGCAAGTAGCCTATGTGCTGAGTTTTGGTTCTTTTTTGTGACGGCTTGCCTTTCTTGCATTAAAAAAAATATATATATAATTTAGCTTTATAATTATAATTTAGGTTTTCGACCTCTCTGCTTTAAAAATTATACAGGCTAGTGATGCTACTGTAGCTTTAAAGGGTTAGTTCACCCAAAAATGAAAATTCTGTCATTATTTACTCACCCTCATGTCACTCCAAACCTGTAAGTCTTTCGTTCATCTTCAGAACAGAAATGAAGATTTTTTTGATGAAATCTGAGAGATTTCTGTCCCTCCATAGACAGCTACGCAACTGACTTTGATGCTTCAAAAAGTTCATAAAGAGATCGTAAAACTAATCCATATGAATTGCGTGGTTTAGTCCAAATTTTTTGAAGAGACTTGATCTCTTTATATGATGAACAGATTGAATTTAGGCTTTTATTCACATATAAACTTTGATCAGTGAACAGAAACTCAACCGAACCTGCTTGACGCTTGAGACCAAACCTCTTGCAGAAGCTCAAACGTGCTGCATAACAAGTGAATGAACCTCATTGGTTCTTGAGGAAGCTCAAACGTGCTGCGTGACACACGAGAATGAACCTCATTGGTTCTCACGTGTCAAGCGAACATGCTTGAGCTTCTGTTTACCAACTGATGTGTGAGTTGATGAATGTTTATGTGAATAAAAGCCTAAATTCAATCTGTTCATCATATAAAGCCATCGTGTCCCTTCAGAAAATTTGGACTAAACAACTTAATACATATTATTTTTACGATCTCTTTAAGAACTTTTTGAAGCATCAAAGTGCAGTTTCGTAGCTGTCTATGGAGGGACAGAAAGCTCTCAGATTTCATCAAAAAAAAAAAATCTTCATTTTTGTTCCAAAGATGAACAAAAGTCTTACTGATTTGGAATGACATGAAGGTGTAAATGATGACAGAATTTTCTTTTTTGGGTGAACTATTCCTTTAAAGGTGATAAAGAGGATCTTTTCGTCGACTGAGAAACCAAAGACTGTTACTGAGTTTTTGAAATGAGCGCATGCGTAAGAACAACCCCCCCTCCTTTCGAGGGAACGCCTCCCAAAACTCGTGCCATGAGTATTGGAACACGAGTGTTTACCACCGGCATTCGCTGTGTCGTGTTAGTGGATTCATTATGTCGGACTCACCGCAGGTAACTCATAATCTGCAGTTGTTACTCCTGTCTCCTGACAAAAACATTGCATGCGGCGCCTGTGGAGTGTGGAAAGTTACTGGAGCGCGCAGCCGCGCTCGTCTCTCACAAGGAACGTCATGGCAGTGATTGACAAGCCAGAGGGCCAATCGTTTACGCGATCATCGGCTGATGTTTTTAAGGCCCTACCTCGTGCACAGATGATGTATATTAATATTATTACTTTCAGTGCACCTAATAAATAGTCTTTTATCAGTTAGTAAAGACAGTTTCAGTTTGCTTTCCGTTTGGCATGTGAAAACATTCTGGTGCCGTTCACACTGTCGTTCATCAGGACGGGGCGAGTTGCTAAATGTTGGATACTGAATAAGTGTTTTCTGTAATGGTCATATATTATTGTGCTTACGGTTGAGATGGTAATTTCTTGATGATTTTTTAAATGACCTGCTTTTGCTGCTCCATAAGTGGTCTTGGTCAACTTGGTAGAAAGAATTGCACTGTGCACATGAAAGTATGTATAGATAATAAACGTCAAGCCGTCAACATGCACATAACTGTGCTCTGTTAAACACTAGCGTCTAGGATGATATAAAAGGTCTTTCTCTGGTTCTTTTCAGAACACTCCAGAATCCTCATGGCTGACGGAGCTGCTGTGGACCTTTTTTGTACCGTTCACAGTGTACCATGTAAGGTACTACATATTACAGTCTCTCCTTTGTCCAGTGGCAGTATTTTAAACGTACAATCCTCTATTGCTGCTCTCGACAGGCCAGAACTGGTAATACAATAATGAAGCTTTTCAGTATTTAATAGCCTCAGGAGTCTTGCGAATGAAGCTTATAAGACCAACAGTTTTAGGTTTAGTCCTGAATTTTTGTGCATACTTACTTGCCTGTTGCTAAGTATTGTACTTTTATTACTGTCACTTTTACATATTTGAATAGTTTTTAGTTTTTTTTTTAAAATGTTGACATTTTGAAGTAGATGCTAATGTTTAATGTTGTAATTATTGAGTGAATAAAGGAAGAATCAGAAGCATGAATGCATGAATAAACTTTCTTTCTCACTCTTGCTAAGTATCTCTGTACAAAAATGTTAGGTGTGATTGTTTTGAAATGCTCTCAACCAGATGGCTTCCACCGCTGTCGAAAGAAGATGACGAATCTCATCAAGAATTTGCCGGCAAAGTCCAAGGGGTAAAACTTTTTTCCTTTTTTTGTTGTTTTGTTTTGTTCATTGTACAGTTGCTCTTTTTTTTTTCTTTAAAACTTACCATACTTTCTGATAAAGTATGTTTGCATGTGCAGCGATTATAGTCAAGGCCAATTGTAGCCTGAATAATGTGTAAACATGCTGGGCAAAATGGAGAAAATCAGCATATTAGAATGATTTCTGAAGGATCATGTGACACTGAAGACTGGAGTAAAGATGTTGAAAATTTGAAACTTTGCATCACAGGAATTAATTTTTAAATTTTAAAATGGATTCCAATAGAAATGGTTATTTTACATTGTTAACTCAACTTTGGTGATCATAGAGACTCCTTTAGAAACATTAAAAAAAACAACTTTTGATTGGTAGTGTTAGTCCGACTTGGGCTGGTATGATTTCAGTCAACTAGAGCATCTAAAGTCCATGTAAATGCATATACCGATCTTCTGTTTATAGCCTGTTGAAAGTTTGTAAGTCATGCTTCTGTAGAAATGAATGCTCTGTGAAATGCCTTGAAATGAAATGGATTTGAATCCATTTTCC
Source organism: Ancherythroculter nigrocauda (assembly GCA_036281575.1). Lineage (NCBI taxonomy): Eukaryota > Metazoa > Chordata > Actinopteri > Cypriniformes > Xenocyprididae > Ancherythroculter > Ancherythroculter nigrocauda. The sequence continues at coordinate 6,180,545 of VTFQ01000023.1, read as the reverse complement.
AGTAATGTCATACTTGGTTGGATTACCATTAAAAACATGTTCAAACAAACCATTTTCTTATTGTCCCCTGACATGGCTTTTCATTTGCCTAACCTTCAGATCTATTTCTTGCCCATTTCAAAGCTTTGACTTGTTTCGGTGTGCCGTTTGATGTAATGTCCATTGTGTCCCTCCTTCAGTTGCTGGCCACCGAGCTGGGCGTGATCTCCACACAGATCACTAAAGCAGACAAAGCTGAACACATCAAAAGGAAAAGACACATTGCCTCTCAGACTGCACTTTCAAGTAAGAACGGATTCAATGGTGAGAAATGAAATTATGATGTATCTATACATAAAGTTAGATAACTGGATCAATATAGTAGATGTATTTTGTCTTCTAGTGTAACATGAAACTATTTTTGTCAGATTTGGGTGCCAGACCTCGCACAGTGGCGCAGGGTTTCCTGGGCACAAGTGCAGGGGCCGAAGACTCACGAGTGGCACGTATGGTGCAGCAGGTGAAAGAGGTGCTGCCTGACGTCCCGTTATCGGTCATCACCAGAGACCTGTGTATGTCATCATTCCATAATGCTTTGCAGTATGCAGTTAGTCGTTACCATGAAATCCCCTGAAATATTCATTCAGACTAGCTTATGTACTCTTATGTTGCTCCCCTGTATCTACTAATGCAAAGCTGATTTCTTGGGTGTAAACAATTCAGTTTCAGCCATTATGGATTTGGTTAAAGGGATAGTTCACCCAAAAATGATCACCTTATCCTCAGGCCATTCAAGATGTAGGTGACTTTTTTTCTTCAGTAGAATAGTGAAGAAGATTTTTAGCTGAAACCATGGTCCTTAGTGATTCATATAATGGATGTCAATGGCCATCACTTTGGGAGTCAAAATCATATACAGGCAAAACAAAATTAATACCCATGGCTCCTGATGATACATTGCGGTCTTAAGGTGATGATACACAGGGCAACTTTTTGAGTGATGTTGCTTGGGCACTTTTCCCATTGATAATGGGCAATCTTAAGATACTTTGCAATCTTTGGATAATTTAGATATAAATTTGTTAACCATTTTCAACGGGAAACTGCCCAAGTAACATTGCCCGGCAACATTGCTCAAAAGGTTGCCCCGTGTTTCTAGCCTGGGTGCCAGCCCGAACCCCGCCCACAACATTTTTTGGACGGGAAGTTCGGTCTGGACTCGATCCATTGTGGAGTAATTATGCTCGGCTCCCAGAAGGCCGAGCCAATCAAATTGCCAGGGCGGGCTTTAATCGATGATGGACAGGCTATCTGCGGTTACGTAACCACCCACGTCATCAAAGAGCGCTTGGGTTGAATTGGTTTTCACCAACGATGACTGCAGCTGGAGAAGTAAGATGTTTAGATTCCGCTATCACGTCTGTAATAAAAGAAATCGACAGCGCATTAATTTTAAAAGATGAACAAAGAACCGCAATCAAGGCATTTGTCGATGGGAAAGATGTGTTTGCCGTCCTTCCAACGAGATTCGGCAAAAGTTTAAGTACAAGTTCAACATACGTCACTTACTGCGTTGCTCTGATTGGTTGTAGGTCTATCCAATTGAGTGCAGAGGTTTTTTTTTTACTGGTTCGGTTAAGACACGCCCCATAATTCAAGTGCAATGGAGCAGTATCAGACTCACATTCTGCCTAGAATATGAGTATGACGAAGTCAGGCTACCGTGTTTCATCACCTTTATGAAGCGAAATGATTATATGAATCACCAAGGACCATGGTTTCAGCTAAAAATCTTCTTTACTGTTCTACTGAAGAAAAAAAGACTCCTACACCTTGGATGGTCTTGAGGGTGAGTAAATTAACAGCAAATTTTCATTTTTGGGTGAACTATCCCTTTAAGTAACCCCTTTCTTTTGTCTCTATACAGTACAGACCAACTGTGTGGACACAACCATAACCAACCTGCTGGAGCATACTGACCACTTCAACTCGGAGGCTGCTGCGAGCACAGCATCAGCTCCAGCCAAACCAGCAGCTTCTTCCACCCCGTCTGTAATGGCATCCACATCCAATTTAAAGGTACCAGTGACTCTCACATCACTCACTGAATTGATGCAGGAGCAAATTAATCCGTTTTTTAGCCAAAGTTCTTGAATGAATCATTCTTTTAAGCGGGTAACGGGTCAAGACGGTTCACGGAATCTAACTGAATCGAACTTCAGTTCTGTACAGTACAGTTTTTTTTTTTTTTTTTTGTATTTATTTCAACAAATGACAACCAAAATCAAACCCATTGCAGCTCATGAACAGTCTTGAAGTGGCTGCATGCAAGTTATGCTCATTCACAAGCCGTGAGAATCATACTCGAAAATGTAATGTTAATTATTAAACCAAAATAAATACAAAACTTTCAAAAACACTCAGCTGTGATTAGTTTATTGAGTGATAGGCAGTGGGTTTTAATCAGTGATATTATTAGATTTGCTATACAGCGTCTTCCCGTCACCACCTCAACATGTTTCCCTTGGTGTTTTTACACGTAGAAAAGACGTTTTTTTTTCCCTGAACGATGATGTGAGTTACTATTGCAATTCTCAATTCAACAATAATAAACTTCACTAACAGAAAGGCAGCACTATATAAACAAACCAGACTAGAACTTGTGACGGCAGCTTCACATTCTCTATATCTACTGCCTCGATGGCAGCAAAGTCTTTCAATTCAGTGGAAAAATCACTCCTTCATAACTCAAGGATCACGTCCAACATATGTTGTGATTTTCTGTTTATATCTTTCTAAACCTGCACAGTACGGACTTTTCTCCATCTCTTCCATTCTAATTTTTGCCTCTTGCCCTCCACCTGAATTTCATGCATCACCAGAAGCGTTTGAGAGGAAAAATGTCAAATGCTGACAGGAAACGTGACAATTTGAGTGAAGAAGAGACCGTTTAATTCTTGCCATTAAATTCTTGCCATTTAATTCTTGTAATTAATTCTTGTCCGAAATGTCCATTCAATATAGACTCGATAGTACAGTTGGCAATACAAGGATGCATCCGAATCATTGACACTGCAAATTAGAACGTTAACCCAAGGTTAAGGAATATACAGTGTTAATTGTTAACCCCGGGTAAATTATGAGCAGTGTGAAACGTGAAGCAAGATAACGCAGGATTCCGTTTACCCAGGGTTTAGAATGACCCAGGGTTAACTATTTCAAGTGTGTAAAGCCCTAATAACCTGTCTGGACAGACTTATTGGCTCATTCGGTGCTACTTTGGATGTGTATTTTGCGCAAATCAACCCGGAACTAAAGTTCGATTTATGTGAACCGATCAGTTAAAAGAAGGATTCGTTAAAAATCGAACATCAACAATTAACAAGACCATTTATGATTTATTGCACACAATTTATAAATCAAATTTGCAATAGTCTTCAATGCACCACAAAAACAAGCTGTTTTGAGTTTGAGCTTATCCTGTACAAACAGTACAATGGCCTCCTTCTTGCATGGCCTATATTAGTGAATTTATTTATAAATAGTAACTTTGAATCCTTTTGTCTCACAGGATATTTATATAAATATGTCTGTGTATTCATTCAACAGCCATCTGCCATATCTTTTGGGAGATCACCCATAGACAGACACATGACTCTACAGGAGAGAAAAGAAGCCTTATATGAATATGCAAGAAGGTAATTGTTTTAAAAAGACTAAAATGATGTTTGAAAATCTGTTGTTTGTCAGTGTCCACTAGGTTTGTTGTATAATAAATGTATGTTGTACTCCAATTCGTGTGTGTGTGTGTGTTGAGTTGAGTAATCCGAATCTTTACTTTGTTTACCCCACCCGCAGACGATACATTGAAAAACATGGACTGAAAGATGATGATCTATGACCGTGGACAAAGACACACCTGAGGAATTGTTTAGGAAAGACAGCTGCTTAACACAAAATCCACATAGTCAAAGAGGAAATTATAGAGTTGACCCAGAAAGAAACAACATTTGTGTTCACCAAACATGCCGAGAGAAGACTGGATTTTTTCCTTTCTTGTTTTTGTTTCTTTGTGAATCTTCTTGCATGGCAATCATGCATGTCTTTTTATTATTTCTCTCTGCAACAGAAAACAATTATTTTGGTAAACAATTTGTATTAAGACCCAGTGACCTTGGCACACTTCATATTATTTTTATAAGGTCCTTGGGTAGAAAATAAGGGTTCAGAAACATATACCAGTGAACTAAAACAACTTGAGGTTTATTATGTGGTTAAGGATACATGTTGATGCAATATCAGCTTTTAAAGACATTAAAGATCATTTAGAAATGCAAAGACTTGTGACTGTGTCTCTTGTACTACTTTATAGACTTAATACATCGTCAGAAATTTATGCATCTTATGAATATTTTTGTGAATGACAATAAAGTTGTCAGGGATTAGATGTATTTTTTTCAATAGGTCCTACAGCATGTCTTGCCTTCAGGGTTGGGGAGTAACGAAATACATGTAACTTAGTTACTCAGATTTTGTATTTTAAATACGTAACTTTCATTACAGTTACATTTTAAATGGGTGGTAATCAAATTACAGTTACATCTGAAAAGTATTTTAGATTACCAAAGTGATTACTTTGAATTTTAATGTCATTTAAACATTAATGTAAACTGTGGCAGGCAATTAATGTAAACAGCAATTGGTGATTCTCCGCCTCTGTCAGTCTGCAAAAGCATCCTAAGCTATAGTTCGGCTTAAAGGTTTCTTACCCCTTGCAGAATTTTAATCATTGTAACAAAATAAGAGGGATCATAAAAATTGCATGTTATTTTTATTTGGTACTGTGCTGAATAAGTTATTTCACATAGCACATGTTTACATGCACTCCACAAGACAAAATAACTGAATTTATAAAAACTGCCCCATTCAAAAATGTTACATACTCTTGAATCTTAATTATCCTGTCATTACTGGATGATCCACGACTGTTCATGTTTTGCGATAGTTGTTTTTGAGTCCCTTGCAATTGTAAAAAAGGTAATTGTGACTTTTTATCTCACAATTCTGACTTTTTTCTTTCAAATTCGAGTTTGCATCTCACAATTCTGACTTTTTTTTTCTCAAAATTGTGAGATACACTCACAATTGCAAGTTATAAAGTCAGAATTGCGTGATTAAAAACTTGCAATTCTGACTTATTTCTCACAATTGCGAGTTTAAATCTCACAATTATGATTTCTTGCAATTCAGACATTTTTTTTTGAAAAATTACGAGTTTATCTCACAATTATGACTTCTCAAAATTCTCAATTTTCTCAATATTGCGAGTGTATATCTCACAATTATGACTTTACAACTCTTGCAACTTTATATCACATAATTCTGAGAAAAAAGTCAGAATTGTGAGATAATAACTAGCAATTGCCTTGTTTTTATGTTACATATTTATTAGTATTCCAAAGTATTCTATAGTATTTACATTAAGTTACAAAACTTGGGTAATCTAACAAAATATGTTACAAATTACTTTTTAAAGCATGTATTTTGTAATCTGTAGTGAAATACATTTTAAAAGTAACCTACCCAGACCCGCTTATCTTTACAATGCTAAAAAAAAATTTATCAGGAATTTTTTTTGAAAAGATTTATTTTCAGCTGAATGATCAATACTCGTGTACACAACAGTAATGCTCAGTGACTGGATTACATGTCTATACTCACAACTTTTTCTTAATTTACACAAAATTAGGTTCCTAGATAAGGTTTAAACCTATCAGAGGTTTTATTTAATTTTTTATCACTGTCATATAAATGAATTAGCACCTTGTAATGGTCATGGTAAACAAATGGAAGGGTTAAACTGTCTAAACCGCTTCAATTTGGTTTTAATTGTCCTCTACAAGTAAACAAGTTTTGGAAAATATCCCTGCAGCCCCTCCTTCTTCACAAAATCTTTTTTCGATAAGCGTTTTGAAAGTCGAGAGCCGTTATAACCGCTCTTCTAGCCAATGGCCATAAAGCCTGCCTAGTGATGCCTCCGTCAGCATAAACCAATCATAAAAATGATTACACAAAGGAGCCAATGAGAGTGCTGGAAAGGGCGCATAGCAACCAATGAGAATGATGGAAATGTAGGCGATTTCTCCAGACTGAATAAGTAGGAGCACATCTCCTTTTACGATCGCATTGTCAAGGCTTTTGAGTTAGAAGGTGTTAGTTTCAGTAATTTTGGGTTGTTAAGCAACAAAACAAGCAAGAATGAGGGAGATTGTGCATTTACAGGCTGGACAGTGCGGCAACCAGATTGGTGCCAAGGTAAGAACTGAACTAATCTATGTGTTTTTAATTGTAATATTTTAAGTAACGTTACCATTTGGGCTTTTGGGGGGGAAGCTAATCCTCGCGGCTTTTAGAACCGCAATTGTCATAGTTTAAATGATTGTTGTTTCATAGTTAGTATTTCAAATTGGCTGACTTGTGGTGTTTATTATTTTCCTTTAATCTTCAATACTTGCACGCAACAAGTTTTTAAATTTGATATTTTGAGTCATCAACTAAGAATCGACGAAAAATGACTTGGGATTTTTCTTTATTTTATTTTTTATTTTTTCTTAAACTATAAAATCAACACGATTTGAATGAAGTAATGGTGAAACAATGCGTTAGTTTTAGGGTGTTGGCCGCGCCGGACCGGCGTAGTGTCCGATTCGCACGCGAGTCGGTTCTTTGTGCTGATTTGATTGAGCCGAATAGCTCGAGATTTGCTCCCCAACGGTTGCTATTCGAATGTAGGGGAGTCGTGACGCATGCGAATGGATGAAAATTAACCGTTCGAACGAATCGATTCACTTGGAAGAATCACGTGTCGTAATGTGGCCGGTTGTATCTGGTTCAGCTCATGGAAAAGTGCGGGAACGCTAATATCATGTCGCAGAAAACTCCCTGACCCCATGCAGAGACCGGATTTGAATCACTTCATATCATTGTGCAATACCCAAAGTTAAAATTCAGGACATTAGTGGTACTACGTCGCTGTTACTTTAAGCTCCCGGGTGGTGTAAAATGGCCCCGGTGACTTGGCAAACTCCATTTTACAATTGTGGAGTCCATGTAACGGGAAGCTCTGGCTATTCAATATTAGATTAACCTGGTTTTTAATCTTTATTTTATTTGTCTTTCATACAAATGCTCATGTCATGGTACAAAAAAAGTCAACTAAATTGAATGGGAGAAATAAATGTGTCTTTTGACTGAGTCTGCTTTTGAATCCCTCTTATTTCAGTTCTGGGAAGTCATTAGTGATGAGCATGGAATTGACCCAACAGGCAGTTACCATGGCGACAGTGACCTTCAACTGGATAGAATTAATGTTTATTATAACGAAGCCTCAGGTGAGCAAAAATTTAATGCCTTTTGTGTTCTTTTACTTGACAAAGCTGTATTGTATGTGTGCATTATATGGCATTTGATTTGTTCTGGACTTTGTAATTTCAGGTGGAAAGTATGTTCCACGTGCTGTACTGGTGGATTTGGAGCCTGGTACAATGGACTCTGTGAGGTCCGGTCCATTTGGTCAGATCTTCAGACCAGACAACTTTGTTTTCGGTAATTTTATTTATATGTACCCGAGAGCGATGGTTGGTTGGCAAAATTTGAATGGCAAATTGTGACCTGATATGGCTCTAGTTACCTTTTGTGTAGAAGTAACTAAACTCCGAACCATGTTTTGTCATCCGATAGGCCAGAGTGGTGCTGGAAACAACTGGGCTAAGGGCCATTATACCGAAGGAGCTGAGCTGGTTGACTCAGTTTTGGATGTGGTTCGGAAAGAGGCGGAGAGTTGTGACTGTCTGCAGGGCTTCCAGCTCACTCACTCCTTGGGTGGAGGTACAGGGTCCGGTATGGGCACCCTCCTCATTAGCAAAATCCGTGAAGAGTACCCTGACCGTATCATGAACACCTTCAGCGTGGTGCCTTCTCCTAAAGTCTCAGACACAGTGGTAGAGCCCTACAATGCCACACTGTCTGTCCATCAGCTGGTGGAAAACACAGATGAGACCTACTGTATCGATAACGAAGCCCTTTATGACATCTGCTTCCGCACTCTCAAACTCACAACACCTACTTATGGTGACCTCAACCACCTCGTTTCTGCCACCATGAGCGGCGTCACTACCTGCCTGAGGTTCCCCGGTCAGTTGAACGCAGATCTCCGTAAACTGGCAGTGAACATGGTGCCCTTCCCCCGTCTGCACTTCTTCATGCCTGGCTTCGCTCCTCTGACCAGCAGAGGCAGCCAGCAGTACCGCGCCCTGACTGTTCCCGAGCTCACCCAGCAAATGTTCGACGCCAAAAACATGATGGCCGCCTGCGACCCCCGTCACGGCCGCTACCTGACGGTGGCAGCCGTATTCCGTGGCCGTATGTCCATGAAGGAGGTGGATGAGCAGATGCTCAATGTACAGAACAAGAACAGCAGCTACTTCGTAGAATGGATCCCCAACAACGTCAAGACCGCCGTCTGCGACATTCCACCTCGTGGTCTCAAAATGGCCGCCACCTTCATCGGCAACAGCACTGCCATCCAGGAGCTGTTCAAGAGAATCTCTGAGCAGTTCACGGCCATGTTCAGGCGCAAGGCTTTCCTGCATTGGTACACGGGAGAGGGCATGGACGAGATGGAGTTCACAGAGGCTGAGAGCAACATGAACGACCTGGTGTCCGAGTACCAGCAGTACCAGGATGCCACCGCTGAGGAGGAAGGAGAGTTTGAGGAGGAGGGTGAAGAGGAGCTTGCATAAGTTAACACTTCTGTTTTCCATGTTTTTGTTTTTTTTCCTTTTTCAAAACTTGTCGCTTGTTTAAATTTTTCTTACTGCATTTTCTGTCACTTAAAACCTTCAGTTCCTTTTTCATGTAAATGTTAATAAAACAAATACAAGAATTTAACTTGTTTAGTGGTGTTTCTCTATTCTTCACAAGGGAAGGTCTTACAAGACAGGTGTAAAAAGTTACATTCTATTTTAATTGAGCCCTGAAATGGTCAGGTCTGAACTCTTTGCAGTTCTACATATAACCACTAGATTTAAGGTTTTGCAAGTAGTTTAACTAAATGCCCATTTCTTTTAGTACCCTAATTGATTTCTTGTGACCACTCAAAAGTGGTTGTAGAAAACACTGTGCTAGTGTTTCAGTGGCTCTAAATTCAATCTAAATTCCTAGTCCGTAAGACCGGAAAGGTACAATAATAGTGTTTGCATAAAATGCCAACCCATATTCTCAAGCTGCATCCTCCGGAGGTCGCATTTAAAGACTGCATGTGTCATTGCATTAAAAAAGGTTTTTTTTTTGTTTTTTTGTATGAGACTGCCTCAAAGTAAGAAACGAATGACCTCAATTTTATGGTTACTTTTAAATAAGACACCCTTGAAGACATATGCAGCCTCTGAAATGAGACACAGCTCTAGTCACATTTGTGACAGTCTGTTTGTCATTGAACATGTAATCTGTATCAATGTAGTGTTTTTCAGTCCAATTTCCTTAAAGTCATCTGGTTTCCATTTGATTCCAGCTTTGAGATATGTTCAACTTTTATGTTCCTTTTCAGCAGTTCTAGTTTATACAGGTCTTTTTCTAGTTTAGATCTGAATGTCAGCAGAGAAGAATTTAAATGGCATGAGTGCAGATTTGTATATATTTTACAAACATGATTATAGGACATTCCATAAATATACAAATATACAGATACAATGGACACAAATATAAAAATAAATGCACAAACGAAGTATGAGAAGCCTTCCATTCCATCAGTCTGTAAACATTTAGCATCTTTTATAATTCCCTGATGCATGTTAAAAATTAATTAAATGAAACCGGTGTTTCACGTGAATGGCTGATGTCTGCTCTGAGGTGTTCAGCTTTCATACAAGAGGAAGTGTATAGGCCCAGACCACAAACACAGCTCTGTTCTGTCTCTGAGGCCCTTGGCTACATGATCATTTCTGATGACCTAATCTAAAACCAGCATGACAACTTGTGATTAGACCACATTAGCAATGGATTCAAATGGGAATAAGTAACATTTAGCCCTGGTTTCACAGACAATGCGTAAATCTAGTCCCAGACTAAAATCCATGTTTGAGCTGTTTAATTGAACGTAACTTGCACTGACGTATCTTAAAATATGTCAATGTTTTTTTTCTAAGGCATGTTTATAAAAGCTACTTAAATGTCCTAATTGAACTAAGGCATAATCCTGGCTTAATCTAAGCCCTATCTGTGAAACCTGGCCTAAGTGATTACATTTTCTCTTTGTCCAGAGCCACATGGTTATTGCAGTTCCCTGGGTTTGTTCACAAAAATGTTATGAGATCTTGTTGTTGAGCTGCCCAGGATAATGCTCAAACTGTTTCTCAGCCTCCTCACTGAATGAATCACCTGGAAACAAAAATAATACAAATTAAGTTTAAAAAAAAAAAGAAACCTGAAGATAAAAAATACTTCAGTTGCATTTAGTGCTGAGCTAAAATATCTGATTAAGCAAGCATGTCATTTCATTCCCCTCAAATGTTTAATAGAATCGGGCAAGTCTGAACGACCCAGTGAACAACAGCCGTCTCACCAAGATGACATTTATGTAACCAGACACGGTTGCCGTCGTATTTGCAGTTGCACCGCATAGCGTTGTTGGTGAAGTCACTCTCAGCTACCTCAAAGTTGGGGTTTATTATGACCTGAGAAAGAGAAAAAGATAAGACTGATACAGGAAAACCTGGATGCATAATTGCAATCAAATTTTAATCTAGCTAACAACATAATCAGCAAAGTGTGTCCAAGTAGTGACAGCAAGATCTTTAAAACAAACGACTGTATTCTGGACTTTTTGTTAGTTAATCCTAATCCGGGAGGGCCTTTTCCAGTAAAATCCTTCCTCCACCCTGCCTCTGTGTAATTAAGGTTTATTACATCATTAATCAAACCAAATCCTATTACTCTTCTAACCCTTGCATTCCTGGACATCATGGTGAACTGTGCACGAGAGCTGACTAATCTCCACCACTAGAGGGCAGAACTGCAACATCTCTTTGACATCTGCTGAAAAGCCCAGACAATGGGGTCCTACGGGACCAAAGTCTGCTCATGTAACACTCTTTGCTGTTAGTGTGCAATCAAGCTGGTGGAAATACATTTTTAACAAAGTACCAAAGTGGTTTCTCTTCCTTTGACAATTACCATAAGTGAATACCTGTAGAATGTAGTTTCCTGGTTTAACATCCGTGATGTCAATCCACTGGCAGTCGATATCGTGTCTGTACAAGTCCCAGCAGCCCGCTGTGATGCCCTGCTCGCCAAAGTTAGCACACTCGTAGCGCTTGGAAACACCTGCAACAAGGGAAGTGGTACTAGTGTATTTCTGGAAACATATGCCAATATTCCAGGCAAAGAACACCTTAAACCAGTAGTGCATTCCACTATGCTGCTTTTCCATTGTTTTTCAATGCAAACATGCACTAGACCAGGGTGTCCAAACCTGTTCCTGAAGGGTCATTGTCCTGTGGAGTTTAGCTCCATGTTGGAGCCTCCAACCCTAATTAAACACACCTGAACCAGCTAATCATGTTCTTCAGACTTACTGGAAACTTTTAAGCAAGTGTGTAGGAGCTAAAATCTGCAGAACGTTTGAACATACACGGTCTGAACCACTGATTCAAAACAAAAGACTTGTAAAGCTTCGAAGCTTCATGAAGCAGTGTTTTGAAATCGCCCATCACTAGATATTATTGAATAAAGTCGTTATTTTGTTTTTTTTTGGCACACAAAAAGTATTCTTATTGTTTCATAACATTAAGGTTGAACCACTGTAGTCACATGAACTGTTTTAGATATGATTTAGTAGCTTTCTGGGCATCTGAAAGTCTTAATTATCTTGCTGGCAATGGAGGCCTCACTGAGCCATCGGATTTTATCAAAAATATTTGTACTCTGAAGATGAACGGAGGTTGGAACGACATGAGGGTGAGTAATTAATAACAGAATTTTCATTTTTGGGTGAACTAACCCTTTAAGCCTTGTCTGTGAAATCAGGCATTAGTGTCTTTAATATTAATTTCTTCAAATCTAAAGTATGCATAACATAGCAGACATATAAAAGTGTCAGAGCAGATTTAAAGTTTTGGTCACTGTAATGTATTGGTATTAGAAATGATCCAAAAACAGATTTCAAAAGTAGATTCACTATACCCAGTAGTCTAGAGACCCCTAGTGGATAAACAACTACCTTGGTATGAAAGCCTAAATGTATGGCAGTTACTATAAAACAATAAAACAAACCATTTATAGCACTGAAATAAAAGTTTATTGTAGCATGAAAACATCCTGTAACTCAAAACTTCCTGAAAACTAATTTATGAAAACTAAATTGATTATTTCTGTCACAAAAAATAACATTATAAATAGACCTCAATAAAATAAAAGTATTTTAAATTCATATATATACACTGCCCGGCCAAAAAAAATAAATAAATTGCTGTTTGGATTTTAATAGGCAAATACTTAAGAGTCTATGGATGGATCATTACTACAGTGATTATTATGTTTCTATCATGTTATATGTTTGGCAACAGTTCTTATAACCTTAAAAGATGGAGTGTGTAGCTTTTCATTTCTTAAACAACCATGTATTAAGATATATCATGGCCATATTCCAGGATGACAATGTCAAGATTCATCAGGCTCAAACTGTGAAAGAATTGTTGGGAGGGAGCATGAAGAATCATTTTCACACATGAATTGGCACTGACCTTAACCTCAGTGTAAGTCTTTGGGGTGTGCTGGAGGAGACTTTATAGAGTGCTCACCTCTTGCATTTTCAATAGAAGATCTTAACCAAAAAAAATGATGCACCTCTCGGTGGAAATAAATGTTGTGATGTTATTTCCATCAAGAGGTGCATCAATTTTTGGTCAAGATCTTGTATTGACAATGCAAGAGGTGAGCACTCTGTAAAGTCTCCTCCAGCACACCCAAGACTTTCAATGAAATTAAGGTCTGGACTCAGAGGTATCAATTCATGAGTAAAAATGATTCTTCATGCTCCCTCACAACCATTCTTTCACAATTTTAACCCTGGTGAATCTTGACATTGTCATCCTGGAATATGGCCATGATGTGTCTTTTTTGGCAGGGCAGTGTGTGTATATATATATATATATATATATATATGTCTTACCTTCATGGCACGCTGTGTCCTCCAGGCAGAAGCTCGCTTTATGTCCATCTGCCACTTTGGTTCCGTTTAGAGACAGCAGGTCATAATAGGTGAAGATATCCATACTATGATAGTGCCTGGAGGTTATAAACACAGTCTTCTGAAATTCTACAGGGTTAAACCATCAAAAAATCATCATTCAAATATAACAGGCTATATGGAATATCATTTTAAAAACTATATCAATGTATCAATGTGTATGTGCTGTGTACAATAACTGATTTTAAGCTATCTTGAATCCTGTAAACTGCAACCTACAAATCTGTCATTTTCATGGATGAAAAAAAAAAGATTTAAAAGGCCTTGGAGAGCAGATTCAGTGCTGTAGGCCTGTAGGAGGGAACTGAAGCCGCAGTGTAAACACCGGTCTCTCAGACACTGGCCTCAGTCCCAGTCCCGGCTGTGTGTGTGTCCTTTCAGCAAGAGCACACAACAGGTTTCCTCATCATTGTGTCAGGCACATACACTGGGAAACCTGATGTCTGCTAGTTTGCAGTGTAAACACAGACCACCACAAAGAGTTAATGGAGATTTTTCAGAGCTGCACTAATTCATAAATCATCTGAAAAATGCATGGTGTGGGGAGTATAAAATTCACTGACTACGTAAAAATTAATTGGAATTTTTTTTTTCTAAAGCTCTACAGCTTCTACACCATTGAATGCAAACTTTGCAGTGATCTACACCACTGAGAGGCCACTTTAAAAGGAAAGTCGACACAAAAATGTTTCTTTGGATATCAAAAGTAGAATCTTTGAAGAACCAAATCAGTGAACTAATAATTTTTGAGCCAGTTCTTTTTAGTGAACTGGCTCATTTGATTAAAAAAATCAATTAAAATAAGTGTGAAAATTGCGGAAAAAATGTTTATTTACAGAACATTTTTTTATGAATGGTTATCATTTATGGTTTTTAATGGTTTTCATGTATTATGAACTTTGGCCAGTAGGTGGCGCATCCACCACCGGAGAAATTATTATTTAATAATATTATATTTTTTCTTTTAGTTATAAGCTAGATACCTATGTGAATATATGTTATATGTAAATATAACTGGTTTGCCACCAGGCTATTTGGTCCCCAATGCATCTCAATAAGAGTAAATATTTTACCAATTTTTAAAATACAATTTTAAGACTTCAATTCATTGACATTAATGCAGAAAGCACAGCATAAGTACTTTTACTGATGCAACAGTTGTTTAAAAATGAAGAAAAGAAAATAGGGCGAAGAAATTATGACCATGCAGACTTAAAAATATTAATATTTAAGCACTTAGCTCATGCTCTACACTTCAGCTCGGTGTAGTTGAAGATTTTACCATGACGAACAGAAACCACTGTGAGGCTGATATAACTAGCACTGGATCATGTCGGCACACGTGTGTTCATTTAAAGCAGAGACTGCCAGCTTGAACTTTCATTCACCCTGTAGGTTGTCCAGGGTCTGAAAGCCTCTGCTCTGGTTTGTAGGAAGAAATTTATATCAGTTTATGACCTTTGGAATCAGACGTTCAGCCGACATGACCACTAGCACTCAGTGTTAGTAAAGCCATATGGGTCCTTGGGGCTACAGCTGGATCAGGATGGAGCAAAAGGAGATTCAGCGAAGCTGCCAGATGCTCAAAAGAAAAAACATAGTTGATAGATCTCTGTTCAAACCAAGCAAGCCAATCCAATACTCTCAGTGAACAACATTACCATAAGTGAACATGAATCTATTTATGCGTAATTCAATCGAATTTCCAGTGTTTATGCTGTCATGCAAATACACAAATGCAGACATGAATGCTTGGCCAATGCATTGCAACATAAGTTTACTTATCATGCATTACTGCATAACTGTGGCATAAAATTAGAATTAAAGGAATAATTCAGCCAAAAATGAAAATTATTCCATAATCTATTCACCCTCAAGCCATCCTAGGTGTATATGACTTTCTTCTTTCAGCCGAACACAACTGTAGTCTAGTTCAGGTGGGAAGAGTGACCTCTGACCCGACGCATGATGCATTGACGAACGCGGAAGCACAGAGGATTGAGCAAAATAAAACACTGGTCACGAATTAGAAATCTAAAACAAAAATTTTAAAAGAGAAATGTCAGATGATTTTGATATAAGAGAAGAGGAGCTTGAGTTTGTTGCTCAGCTCTATTTGAAACAAATCTAAATTTTCTACTCTGACCTAAGCTTAGGCTACTCCTACATCCTATGTCATGCGTCAGAGGTCACTCTTCTGCTGGAACTCGACTTGCGTACAGCTGTTGTTGTTGACAATTTAAGTTTAACTTGGTGGGCAACAGTGTCTTCAAACTGTTGTCATGACAGTAGTAGACCAGAAGGCCATAGAAGAAGACAGTTTATGGATAAAGCCCATTGTAGTGCCCCTTGTGGCAATGCTAAGAATGCAAAGACAATAGTCCATGCATTAGGCATCATGAACTAACAATGAACATATTTATTATAGTGTTAATAAATCAAGGATCTAAGATTAATAAATGCTGTAAAAGTATTGTTTAATTTTGTTTCATATTAACTAATGTTAACATATGGAACCATACTGTAGAGTGTTTGTAGGCCAAAACCCAGAAAAGAGTTAGCATTTTAGCACTTCTGCTTCCTGAATGCGGGTGTTTGAATTTTTGGGATTTTAGTTAAGTGCCTGAAATAAGGTCTGTCATAAGCTCAAGATATTTTCCTGTTTTATTCTACGACATAAAATACATCACTAATACCCTCTTGTGATTTTTAAGCTTTTACTTGTCTTGAAAAAGTGGCTAAATGGGACTACAGAGTTTGTCGGGACATTAAATGGTAAACTCATCTACTCACTAGTCCGTTATCACAGCCTTATTGTATTTATAATTGTGCTTTTGCGAACTATTCAAACTCAAACTTTCAGGAAAAAATGTTTTTGAAAGAGTTGATGGTGGTGACATTGAAATCATGCGAACGTGGTATAGTTCATTAATAGCCTACTTTACCTCTGGTGATTGTATTTAGGGTTTTTAAGAATTCACAAAAGTTGTGTTAATTTGTGAAGATTATCATGATGAACAAAACGTAAGAATCATTAAGTTTCGTTGGTCACTGAGCTTATTTTTTGCAATAATCTAAAAGCCAATGGAAAAATCAGAGGGACCCAGGTTGTTGCTAACTTCCATGCTGGCCTACAAAAATACATCACAGCAGCACTCTATTTTGTGATGAAATTGAACTTGCATAGCTATAAGCATTTGCATACTTGGGTGTAAAACACATGCTCCACATGCAAGGCAGGACATATAGACTGCCGGCCAGGTATGAGACTTGAAAATCAGTCAAAAGAAGAGCTCCATTTACCTATGGCATTCATGCCACACCCATGAGTGGCGGCCGAGCCGTGGTCTGAAGTCAGCCTTGCCGATGTTGTGTATCTGGGAGGAGAAGCGTAGCAGGCGACGTTGGCCGTACGGCCAGTTGGCTTGAGCAGCTGATTTGGTGAGGCAGTTCTCCTCTGCTGCGCAGTACAGCAGGTGCAGGGGGCGGTCCTCGATGTAAACGGTCTGCTCCACCAACGGAGCGTTCAGCACCAGGTCCGAAGCCGCTAGGGATTTTTGTTAGAAAGAAACCACAATGATACCCAAACATGATGGAATAACATTTCAACCATTCTTTTGGAAAACATGCTAACAAACTTTTCTTTACAGACTTGCATATCACTCACTGTCTGTGCAAATGACGCCAGCGGAGAACTGCGCTCCGGCTCTTTTGCAGCTGACGACAGGATGATGCTGACAGTCGGTCAGAGTCATCTCATCTCCCTTACACTTCACTCCGCTCAGAACCATCTCTGTCACATTGCTGCTGTCCCAGTACCACGTTTCCTTAACACAGGGGAGAGTTCATCAGTAGATTAATGAATATGGCAAATTATTGAACATGGATAAAACAAGAAACACAATACAAAGCATGGTAATGTCAGCATTAGACATGAATTAAATCTGAATAGCAAAAATAATAATAATACTTCCACTGGTCAAACAAACATATAGTCCCGCCTCAAACTCAAACCATTGTTGTTGGCTGCCATATTTTGAGCCACAATGTTTACACTTTCAGTCTATGAATAAATTGCTTATAATTGCAAAAAAATCATCATCATCAAAAAAAAAAAAAAAAAAAAAAAAAAAATGGACAAAGTGGATAAAGCAGAGATAATTATATACTGTTGGGAATAATAATGCTATTAATGTTATTAAAATATAATTTTAATGTTTTAAGCATACTGAACACACTTCAACGTTTTAGTAACCTTACCTGAACTTTTTTAACTTTCATTGCTTACTTGTCTACTAAGTGGCAAATTAATTCTACAAAAATGATTTTTTTTATGTTTTTAAAGAAGTTTAAAAGCAGTAATATTATAAAATATTGTTACAAATTAAAAGAATTATTTTAATATATTTTGAAATTTAATCCTTCAGAAATTAATCTAATATTCTGATTTTCTGCTTAAGAAACATTTCTTATTATTATCAATGTTGAAAACAGTTGTGCCACTTAATATTTTTGTGGAAACTTAAAAAAATCAAAAAAGGATTCTTTGATGAATAGAAAGTTCAAAAGAACAGAATTATTTAAAACAGAAATCGTATGTAACATTATAAACTTTTGATCAATTTAATGCATCCATGCTGAATAAAAAAAAAAAGACTGACCCCAGACATTTGAACAGTAGTGTATACTTCATGCATGAGTACCTCACAAATCATGTTAATATGGGATTTCAAAACCAATCAAGCTTTAATGTTTGATCAGTCAGTCCCATAGCACCTTTCTTACTCACAGTGATAGCATGCAGGCAGTATCTGAGGCCTAACTGTTTGCACGCCACCATGGCTTCTCTTGTGGTCCAGTTGTCACTGCATACAGTTCCCCACCTGGACTTGACCTGAACCTCCACGCGACCCTCATGATCCGTCCTGCCCCCCACCATACGGATCTGCAGACAGACCCCCACTGCAAGGGCTTAGCATGCAAACTAGGCTAAACACAGTGATAACCCAGCTATGCTAATGCTTGGATTACAAAGTTCTATATCTGCTAGTAGTGATTTTAGTGGGTTATTGTGATCAGTTCCTGAGGCAAAAGAGCGTGGTGCATTTTACTGGTAAGTTTATGTATTGCAGGGCTAAGAGGTGTTAGAATTATGCCCTGTTCACACTGACAGCTGTCTTGAAAATGTATTATGGTAATCAGTTGAAAACTTTTGAAAATAAATTCTTTCCTGTCAGTGTGAACACTTACACTGCAAAAAAAGAAAAATCTTTTTTTTCCTTTTTTTTTTTTTGCAGTGCATTTCAGAGGATTTACCATTCTGCATAACGAGCCAAAAGAAACTTTGCATTTCCCCAAGAAACTTTGCATCCCCCCAAGAAACTTTGCGTTTCCCCAAGAAACTTTGCGTTCTCCCAAGAAACTTTGCGTTCTCCCAACAAACTTTGCGTTCCCCCCAGAAACCTTGCGTTTCCCCTAGAAACTTTGCGTTCTCCCTAGAAACTTTGCGTTCTCCCAACAAACTCTGCATTCCCCCAAGAAACTTTGCGTTCCCCTAAGAAACCTTGCGTTTCCCCTAGAAACTTTGCGTTCTCCCAACAAACTTTGCGTTTTCCCTAGAAACTTTGCGTTCTCCCAAGAAACTTTGCATTCTCCCAACACACTTTGTGTTCCACCAAGAAACCTTGCGTTTCCCCTAGAAACTTTGCGTTCTCCCAACAAACTTTGTGTTCCGCTAAGAAACCTTGCGTTTCCCCTAGAAACTTTGCGTTCTCCCAACACACTTTGTGTTCCACCAAGAAACCTTGCGTTTCCCCTAGAAACTTTGCGTTCTCCCAACAAACTTTGTGTTCCGCTAAGAAACCTTGCGTTTCCCCTAGAAACTTTGCATTCTCCCAACACACTTTGTGTTCCACCAAGAAACCTTGCGTTTCCCCTAGAAACTTTGCGTTCTCCCAACAAACTTTGTGTTTCCCCAAGAAACTCTGCGTTCTCCCAAGAAACTTTGCGTTCTCCCAACAAACTTTGCATTCCCCCAAGAAACTTTGCGTTCCCCCAAGAAACCTTGTGTTTCCCCTAGAAACTTTGCGTTCTCCCAACAAACTCTGCATTCCCCCAAGAAACTTTGCGTTCCCCTAAGAAACCTTGCGTTTCCCCTAGAAACTTTGCGTTCTCCCAACAAACTTTGCGTTTCCCCAAGAAACTTTGCGTTCCCCTAAGAAACCTTGTGTTTCCCCTAGAAACTTTGCGTTCTCCCAAGAAACTTTGCATTCTCCCAAGAAACTTTGCGTTCTCCCAACAAACTTTGCGTTTCCCCAAGAAACTTTGCGTTCCCCCAAGAAACTTTGCGTTCCCCTAAGAAACCTTGTGTTTCCCCTAGAAACTTTGCGTTCCCCCAAGAAACCTTGTGTTTCTCCTAGAAACTTTGCGTTCTCCCAAGAAACTTTGCGTTTCCCCAAGAAACTTTGCATTCTCCCAAGAAACTTTGCGTTCTCCCAACAAACTTTGCGTTCCCCCAAGAAACTTTGCGTTCCCCCAAGAAACCTTGTGTTTCCCCTAGAAACTTTGCTTTCTCCCAACAAACTCTGCATTCCCCCAAGAAACTTTGCATTCCCCTAAGAAACCTTGTGTTTCCCCTAGAAACTTTGTGTTCTCCCAACAAACTCTGCATTCCCCCAAGAAAATTTGCATTCCCCCAAGAAACCTTGCGTTTCCCCTAGAAACTTTGCGTTTCCCCTAGAAACTTTGCGTTCTCCCAACAAACTCTGCATTCCCCCAAGAAACTTTGCGTTCTCCCAAGAAACCTTGCGTTCCTCCAAGAAACCTTGTGTTCCCCCAAGAAACTTTGTGTTTCCCCTAGAAACTTTGTGTTCTCCCAACAAACTTTGCGTTCTCCCAAGAAACTTTGCGTTCCCCCAAGAAACCTTGTGTTTCCCCTAGAAACTTTGCTTTCTCCCAACAAACTCTGCATTCCCCCAAGAAACTTTACGTTCCCCCAAGAAACCTTGTGTTTCCCCTAGAAACTTTGCGTTCTCCCAACAAACTCTGCATTCCCCCAAGAAACTTTGCATTCCCCTAAGAAACCTTGCGTTTCCCCTAGAAACTTTGCGTTCTCCCAACAAACTCTGCATTCCCCCAAGAAACTTTGCGTTCTCCCAAGAAACCTTGCGTTCCTCCAAGAAACCTTGTGTTCCCCCAAGAAACTTTGTGTTTCCCCTAGAAACTTTGCGTTCTCCCAACAAACTTTGCTTTCCCCAAGAAACTTTGCGTTCTCTCAAAAAACTTTGCGTTCTCCCAAGAAACTTTGCATTTGCTTGCAAAACTTTTGCGTTCCACAGCAAAACTTTTGTGTCCCCCAATAAAATTTGCGTTTGCTCACCAAACCATTGCGTACATTTCTCGGGGAATGCAAAACATTTTGAGAACAAACTCGAAGGTTCTCTGGGGAATACAAACATTTTGCGAGCAAATGCAAAGTTTCTCACGGGAACGCAAAACATTTACTAGAGAATGCAAAACCATTGACAAATAATTTTTTTCCTTCACCATGTCCTTTTAGGGGCTCCATAGACCTGCAACAAGCACTGTATTTTATTTGTATTACATTTTAAATTTTGCACCACCATTTCAGTTTTCTTGCATCTGAGTTTTTTTATACTAAGCTGATTTTTTGAAGGTTATTATTTTTGTTGTACATGTAAACGCACTCAGCATTACGGTGACACCGTTTCTGTGCAACCCTCTATAACCTCCATGCTATTCACTTGAACTACTCATCTACTCCATGTCTGTGCATGTGTTGTATGTTATATAGTTATTATCTTACTCTCAGGCCACTGCTGGCATGTCCCAACCCCAGCTGTCTGCACACTACCATGGCCTCCCGAGATGTCCATCCGTCCCCACAGATCAAACCCCAGTCCCTCTTCTCACTGCCTGTAGGGAGCAGCAGCTCCACCCTCCCCTCCAACCGTGTTCGACCCCCTGTCAGGCGGATCTGCGACGAGTTACAGAGCAAGCATGAGAAAGAATTAAAAGACTAACCTTGACTTTGATCATTTGAACTTGATAAGCAGTGCTGCTTTACATTTTACTGTGCATTGCATCACCTATTTGAATAAAAGCATGCTCATTTTAAGTGATTTTACAGATTATGGTGACGCAATGCTTTAGTTTGGATCAGTCCTGAACAGCATTGTTAGTTTTCATAGCTGAGCTAGGAAAAAATGTTAACATAATACAAAAAATGCACATAAGCGTTAGTCATATATGAAGACACATTGATGTGGGCCTCAAAGATTTTCTGTCTGTGGACTCTGAAGTCTGATACATCAGAGAAAGTATATTAAATATTAAACGTTAGATAAAAGCAGATTTGAGGCATTTTTTTTTAGTTTACTTGGATAAATAAAATAACAGTAGAATCATCATGTATGTGTCTGACCGATTTCTCAAAACCCATGTAGGGAATGTTGCAGATGACGGAGGCATCCTCCATGTGTTTGCAGTCTTCAGCAGTGATGCTCTTATGAGGACAGTCCCACAGGCTCTTCTCATCACCCCGACACTGAACCTCATTCATGTAGATGGGACCCATGCCTGTGGAGATTTCATTACATGCTTTGAATGGGATATCATCCATCTATTTATCTATCTATCTATCTATCTATCTATCTATCTATCTATCTATCTATCTATCTATCTATCTATCTATCTATCTATCTATCCATCCATCCATCATTGCCCACCTTGGCCCATTCGCGCTCCGGTCAGAGCTTCTTTAGCGGTGCCGAAGCCCAGCTCTCTACACACCACACTGGCAGACTGCAGGTTCCAGCGGTCGTCACACACTGTACCCCACTCACTCCCCTTCAGGACCTCCACACGTCCCTCACCTGCCTTTGCACCCCCCTTCAGACGCACCTGAGACTGGAGAATGAGAAGGAGCATGATCATTGGAAGCCATAATACAGGTGTTTTTTAAATACTGTTGATATTACTTTCAGAGTTCGTAATTAGTAAGAAATAATTTAAATTAATTTAAAATGTTTTAGCTTTATCTAATCACCATTGGATTGAGCTTGACTCTACGTGCTCTGCCCTGTGTGAACAGTGGCCCAGGCACACAGTTGACTACAGCCGCTCCTCCATTTGGACAGGGGGCGGTAGAGTTTGCCTTACTGAACTCCATAGTGCATGCTGAAAGATGAGCCTCATTTCCTGTGCAGGCCACTGAGTGAATCCTATACACATTCTGGTGACTAAACAGAAACACAAATGATCAAATGAATAAAACATTCCAAAACAATAGCAAGAAATTTCAATATCTGCTGAAAGGATAATTACTACTGTATGTGCAAAGTAACAACAATTTATTATGTACCACATACAGTAGGTCTATAATACACCAGAAGATGTCTTTGAAGTTTGAACCTTGCTGTGCTCAGACAAGGAAACCTGAATGGAAAGCATGACAGATTTCTCACATTTTATCAGCTTGCTGAGAAATAGTGTCCAGTCCAGTGTAAGCAAACAGTATATGCTGACCTTGCTTTTCCACTGGAGGTCTTGTTCAATTCACCATTTTATATTATATATATATATATATATATATATATATATACAGTTGTGGTCAAAATTATTCATACCCTTGGTATTTTTATAGTGTTTTTGAGTTGTCTTCTGTGATTAATGACTTTTATAATACTTTCATATATTTAACATGTGAAAAACAACTGAGAGAATAACAATGATTGATATTTCAAAAAATATGACATTTCATGGGTTTTTAATGACAAATATTCAAAAATCACCACGTTCAGAATTATATTAATTATATGACTAAAGTGTTACTAGAAAAAGGAACAAATCCACAAACCTTTTCTTTTATTTTATTTTATTTTGAACAGACAGTTGTGAAAATTACAGTTTAACGAGTTCGTTTGCCCATATAATCTTTAGGGTATTAGGTTAGCTAATTTGGCTTGCTGTCCACTGAGGAGGGGCTCGATGAAGCATCTTCAGCTCGAGCTTTGATATACCCCCCACAGTGAATAAATATAGGATATGATTACATATGGCAAGGTACATGAGATGAAGGTGGAGTTTGGGGAGGTGGAGGGATGCTGGAACAGCTGAGCATGATGAGAGGTAAGCAGCTGCTTATATACTGGCTGTTGATTGGAAGATTAGATGGGCTCGCTCCTCCCTAAATTACGTTTAGGAACTTCACTTGTTCCATCTAGTGACATTTAGTCCCCTAGTTTGTACAGTACAGCCTCCTATAGTGTACACTCTAAAAAATGCTGGGTTAAAAACAACCCAAGTTGGGTTGAAAATGGACAAACCCAGCAATTGGGTTGTTTTAACCCAGTGGTTGGGTTAAATGTTTGCCCAACGTGCTGGGTAGTTTTATTTAACCCAACTGTTGTATAAAAATTACTGTATTGCTTGCTTAAAATGAACCCAAAATATGCTGGAAATTAACATTTATTAATATGTTTAATAAATGAGCATTTATTAATAAGATAATGAATAATAAACAATAAACATTTATTAAATTGCTTATTAATAAATGTACACCTTTTGATTATTATTGTTGCCTCTAGTAATTATGTGTCTGATTTTTAATTTCTCACCTATTTTGGATTCATTTTAAGCCAGCCATATAGTCATTTTTAATCAGTAGTTGGGTTAAATAAAACTACCCAGCAGGTTGGGCAAACATGTAACCCAACCACTGAGTTAAAACAACCCAATTGCTGGGTTTGTCCATTTTCAACCCAACTTGGGTTGTTTTTAACCAAACATTTTTTAGAGTGTATAAAGCACTAAGCAGTAAACAGAATGCACTCTTGCATAGGTCTTTTTTTTTTTTTTGGCAGGGCAAGGTATTTGGTAACAATCAACTACAAAACTGAAAAGCATCTCATGTTATAAAAGTACAAAATAAATAGAATAATGAAAAATTTAACTTGTGCATTAGGAGTGTTACAATTTGCTTCACTTAAACTATATTTAAACATTCAAAGCTTAAGCCCCTCCCTCCTATACTAAATTGTCTGTGTTCTGTTCCGTTTCATGCACAGTTGAGTGCACAAGCCTTTCAAAGTATTCTCCTTTGTCCATGAGCCCAAAATGCATTTGACGTGTGCACACTATTTAGTGAACTTTGTTTTCAAGCGCTCTAGTCATTCGCTTATGCACTGTTGTTCTTCTCTGCTCTTTTTCCTGTTGTGGCAATTAACAAACAGCGTTGTACTACTGCGCATGCCCCCTTCTGGATTTAAGCGTGACTGACTGTATTCGTAGTCTGACTGCATGCACCGAACCGTGACGTCCGTACGGTTTGGGACGAATCCATTACACCCCTAATATATATATCTTGCAATTTTCTTGCAAAATATAATCTCTTATTTCTTTCTCTTAACTTTGGGATGAAATATGACTCATGCCATGATGTTTTTGACAGTTTTCGAGAGATTTAGCATTTGCTTTATAAAAGGCAAGATTTTACAACGGTTCACCTGATTTATGACACGTTCCAGACTCTCACACAGTGATGACATGGCTATGAGAGGTCTGGTACGGAGTATTACTGTAGTGAGTGGTGGAATGAGTCACTGAGGTTTTAACACACTCCGGAGAGAGAAGATACTTTCCTCATGCGTGAGTGTGGGTTACATATTCTTTCCAGTGCAAAGTTATATAATAAAGTTATATAGTCATTATATGCAATTAAATGATAAAATAAAAAAATCCAAGTTAAATACTGGAGAATAGGATATGTATATACAGTGGCCTCAAAAAGCATTAAAAAAAGTAACTTATGGCATATGCAAACAAATAATTTAATATGCCAAGAGAAAAAGAGTACATTTTTGCACAATGATTCTGACATTCAGACATTTTTAGGTGTGATTTTAGTGTTCAAATCTATTTTTTTTAGTTGTTATAAAAACAGGCCTTTTTATTCAATTTCTGGGAAGCACAGACCTCCATACAGACATCTGAGAAGTGTAGGATATCATCCAGTCTTCTAAATGTGCAGAGTGAGCTATTTCTGAAGCGTATCTAGCCAAGAACTTCTGGCACAAGCCTGAAATGAATGTCATAATTACAAAGACGAAGAGAAGTACAGTATTTTACACATTTCCTTTCAGTAAATTATGTCAGATCCCATGATCATTTAAAAGCAGGGGAAAAGAAAATTGACAGCTTTTTTATCCATCGTAGATTACTTTTGTTTAGTCAGCTTACAGACTTTAATATTAAACGGCATTAAGTGTAAATAAAATGGCCTTCTGTCAAGAGAAGATTTTTCACCAGTCAGACCGATGAACAGTCAGCAGGAGAGTGTTTTTGGAGCTTAACTTCAGCATGCTGAGGACTTGAGCTCATGTCTAACGAGGTATGAGTCACTCATTCAGTTTAATACACACACAGAGAGAGTGCATTTGTTGAAATGATAGCTATATTCTCATGATGCACACGTGAATTCTCAGATGCTGTCTTGTTTTTCTGTCCAGTCACACACTGCTTACATTTCACCATCTGCTGTGAATCGAAGTAAATGTCAAGTGTTCAGATGTGGCTGACTGTTCCAACACAGATGGACGAGAGAAGCCATACAAGCACAGCAAAACAAAGCAATGAAGTCACATTGAACCTTCATTATGGTAACATCAAAAACCTGCCGCCACAAGCTGGGGTGCTATGTCAGGGCTGTAACCACCATAGGCATTGAGGGGGACAAGTTCCCCTCAATAATTGGAAATGGCCAAACTGTCCCCCCAAATATTTCATATTTCTTAAAAGTGCCCTAGAACCAGTTTTTACAAGATGTAATATAAGTCTAAGGTGTCCCCTGAATGTGTCTGTGAAGTTTCAGCTCAAAATACCCCATAGATTTTTTTAAATTAATTTTTTTAACTGCCTATTTTGGGGCATCATTAACTATGCACCGATTCAGCGTGCGGCCCCTTTAAATCGCGCCTCCCCGAGCTCTCGACTATAATACAGTGCATTTACAAAGTTCACACAGCTAATATAACCCTCAAATGGAACTTTACAAGATGTTCATCATGCATACTGCATGCATGCGTTGGATCATGTGAGTATGGTATTTATTTGGATGTTTACATTTAATTCTGAATGAGTTTGAGGCTATATGCTCTGTGGCTAATGGGCTAAAGCTAACATTACACACTGTTGGAGAGATTTATAAAGAATGAAGTTGTGTTTATGAATTATACAGACTGCAAGTGTTTAAAAATGAAAATAGCGACGACTCTTGTCTCCGTGAATACAGTAAGAAACAATGGTAACTTTAACCACATTTAACAGTACATTAGCAACATGCTAACAAAACATTTAGAAAGACAATTCACAAATATCACTAAAAATATCATGATATCATGGATCATGTCAGTTATTATCGCTCCATCTGCCATTTTTCGCTATTGTTCTTGCTTGCTTACCTAGTCTGATGATTCAGCTGTGCACAGATCCAGACGTTAATACTGGCTGCCCTTGTCTAATGCCTTGAACATGGGCTGGCATATGCAAATATTGGGTGCGTACATATTAATGATCCCGACTGTTACGTAACAGTCGGTGTTATGTTGAGATTCGCCTGTTCTTCGGAGGTCTTTTAAACAAATGAGATTTATAAAAGGAGGAGGAAACAATGGAGTTTGAAACTCAATGTATGTCTTATCCATGTACTGAACTCTTGTTATTCAACTATGCCAAGGTAAATTCAATTTTTGATTCTAGGGCACCTTTAATGCTGCTCTCCATTATACAACTCTCTGTTTGTTGTTGCGATGACAGTTTAAAAAGTTACATTTTTAGGTTGGTCTGCCTCAGCGGTCTAACAGTGCTTGTCAATGCCAAAATGATGGCCAATCAGATTAAAGAAGCAGGGGCTTTTACAGTGAAAAACTGCTTGCATGCATGGTGAGATAAGTAGCTATAAAAGAACATTTTTTAATAATGAATTTAAACCATTTTCAATTAATATTTTTATTTTAAAATAGGCTAATCAATAAAAGTGAGTTTGTGCATATGTCGAAAACCCTTGAATATTATGGAAGCTTGTTTCCGCCACTAAATAAAAAAGATAATTGCGACTTTTATCTGATAATTCTGACTTTTTTCTCGCAGTTGAGTTTACATCTCGCAATTCTGACTTTATAACATGCAATTGCAAGTTATAAAGTCAGAATTGTGAGATATAAACTCGCAATTATGAGAAAAAAAAAATTGGACTTTATAAATCGCCATAGACCCTTTTCACATTTCAAGGTTTCTCAGAAGAGGAAGTCGTCATTGTTGGGTAAACTTTTATAGCGGTGAATGAGAGAATTAATTAAATATATTTTTTGCATTTCCATTTAGCAAAAGAAAAACTCCACACTTGTGTTTTCACAATTTTCAAAAAGAGGAAAAAAATAGAGAGCAATTGATAACGGCAGTCAGAAGAAAGAAATATGTCACTCCCATAGCTGCTGTATTAGAAACACTCTCACAGCAGCATTAACTAGTTTTTTGTAGTTTAATGCAAAGGTAATATAATACAATGTATAGTGTTATAAATGTGCATACATTTCTTTAAAAATGAAAATATAACTCACAATTCTGAGAAAAGAAGTCAGAGTTGTGAGATAAAAAGCTCAGTGGCAGAAACAAGTGTCAATAGAATATGATGAGAAACATGGCAAAATGTCTCGTCTTCAATTATGAATTACATGAATCACATAAATAATTCTAATCCTATATTCTCAATTCAAAGTAGTTTGAGTAGTTTTCATGACATTGATGCTGGCTTGATAATGATATATTACTGTTGGTCGTTTAACATTTCTATTGTAAAACAGTCAAATATTAAATGTTTTGCTACTTCTTATCTCGCACGCTTTCATTGTTAAAAAATTAAGCATCGCGCTGGAATTCATGTTTGGGTTCTGTGAACATAAAGCTGGCCTTCTTTGATTTAACTGAATTCAATAATTTTGTATGTGTAACTTTTAAAACTTTTTCTTATATTAACAACAAACAAAGCAGCATCAATATCAAATATTGGGTGGACAATTTGGCAATTTATAATTATTGGGGGGGGACTTATCCCCATCAATGGTGGTTATGGCCCTGTTTACAGAACAAACGGTGCAGGATCACATCAAATTATCATATCATTTACCTATCGCTATAATATTAAATCAGAACGAATCAAAGAGACAATGAACACCGCAGCTCAGTATGAAATTCCCAACAGGGCCTCAAAGATCTGTATGGTACATTTTTCACTGGCACAATGATAAAACTTCCACATCCCTCACACAGTTAAAAACATGTTGGCCGGCGGCCCAGTGGCCACATATGGGATTGATTTCACTTTGCAGGTCTTTGTAAACATTTGTCATTTCTTCACGTGACATTGCATAGAAACACCCATAGGACCTCACGAAACACTGGAGTCTGCAATAATGGATCATTCTCTGACAGCTCATATATCCATCAAGATTTGTGTGTATGCGCTCACATACGCTGCCAGGTTTCATAATAACATATCCTGACTTGCATAGGTGGATTCTTTCAAAAGTCTTTTTGGCCGCAGCATGAGAAGTGTATGATGATCTATAATGATTCATTGGCTGAGGATCATGAAATAGAGACATTTTCCATCTTTTTAAGAGTGTCTGAACCTATTTAATGGTTTACATAAGCTCTTCATCTTGAGTATTTGAGGGAATAAGGGAAACTATGTGGCTTTGCATTAAAAAAAGACAAGAGGATATCCAAATGCATTTGAGAAGATGAACATTCAATCTTTTGAATGTCTATGCTCTGGCTGCAACACAAACACTAAAAATATGTTTCAAATAACATACATAAGAATGCACAATAACTTTCCATAAGAATCTAAAATAGTCTAGATCACACAGACAAATGATCATTTAGAGAGGAAGGCAGCCAGCCACAAATTAGACAGTCAGCTTCGAGGAATTTGAAACTGACCGTCTTGTTTTTAAAATGCTGTTTTGATCACAAATTGGATTCAACTGTTGTAAAATACATATTTATTTTGTTTACAGCTATAAAATACCTGAAATTGCCTCAGAAACTACTTGGACAACTACATTATATAACAAAATATCTAGTGGTATAAGTATAATAAAATATAAGTATTCAAATATAGGTGGCATTAAATATAAAGAAAGATAGAATAAGTATACTTTAAAAAAAAAAACAGTTCGATAGGTTTTAAATGATAAGAAAAAAGATACAACCATTCAAAATGGAGATCTTAAAATAGTAAGTATTGTGCCACTTAATAGTTGTCAAACATTAGATGAACATGCTCATTAATGAATGACACGTGTGGTTACCTGTATGAGCTTGAGGTGAACTGACATCATGTCCACTAAAATCACCAAAACCAAAGACTTAAATATACAAACAAGGTGCATTCATTTTACTTATAAATGGGAGAAAGTGCAACACGCAATATGGGGGAATAAGTGACGCCTTCTAAATAAAAGACCCACTGCAGTCAGTTTTCTGAGACATGCGCTTAGGACTGTACATGCATGTCTCGCCTGAAAAATAAACTTTTTTAATGCTATTCGAGCATAAGAAACTACATTTATGAGACAATTGTTGTCAGATTTCATTGGTGATTTCAAGTATGAAATTTGATCGTATAAGCTTGGTGAACAGCATTGGAGAATTTGATATTTTATATATTTTGTTTTCTAATTTAGTGGCAATCTAAGTGCAGCTTATGTGTCCAAATGCGTTTTGCGACCACTGTGTGTAAGATGTCACAGATTCACCTGTGTGTGTGAAATACCGTCTCAATATGATTTCAGGTAAGTTTATCATTTTATAGACAATTGCTGTTTATTCACTAAAAAAATACATTTTGTACTGATCATATTGAGAATCTTAAAGGTAGGGTAGGCAATTTGTTTTATAAACACGTTTTGTTATACTGGTTGACTGAAACTGTCTTCACATCCTGATAGCAATCAATAATAGAAGATAGATGGTCTAAATATTAAAACGTGCATATATGTTCTGTGGAAGTCCAAATAAATGTTCGTCCAAACATTGCATTCGGTGCCTGTTTACACATGTATTTCCATACCTCCGTGCACCCTGCTCGTGCAGACATCACACGTCTTCAGCGCATTTCGTAAGGTTATGTAGAGTTGTAGACAGACAGTCACTGAGTGCCACAAACAAACAGCAGCTGCCTTTTGCAGTTCCTCCTGAACCAAAACAATGAGCTTATGCTACGTTCATGCCATGTTATAACCATAATTATGAGACGGCAACCCGTGAGGTTCTAACCGTAGCTGTTTGTTCTTAGACTCGGATTTATGCGTTTCTATGTCAGCACTATCAATGCCGAAATTAATCTGCAGCAGTCAGGTAGTACAACTAGAGCTCTGTAAGTTGTTTACGTTCATTATTATTGCAATGTTATGTGCTTTGAGGTAATTTAACGCTGTACGTCTCTCATCTCGTGATGCTTTGCAGACTCTGTTGTGTGCGTTCATGTGTTTTGGAGGAGGCGTGGCTTTGGAGAGCGTTCTGAGGATAGGGTGGGATCTTATGCTTAGCTTGTCATTGCTAGCTTCTCTGAAATTGCCTACCCTACCTTTAAAGGTAGAGGCATGCTAAACATGGCCAAAGTTTCAAAACACGAGTTGGACGTATGACGGAGTATTTCTGTGCCAAAAATACTCTTCCAAATCCTCATAAACTTTGCTGTCTTTTTTTCGAGTATGGGCCTTTGTAACGTCATAAAGGTCGGAATTCCTTGTACAGGCACTTCCCCCGGAAGAGCGGGAGTGCACACATCGATCAGAGTGAGACAGCAAGAGCACACCCATCAACATGCGTTCGGCAATCAACAATGTCACCAAAGAAGTGTGTTTTTGGTTGTGAGGGAAAGATAACCTTGATTCCCAAAGAACTCAGCGTTAAGAGGAGCTGAGAGTTTTGTGCTCACGCATTGCATTGATGCGCTCTCGACATTTGTTATTAAAATAACCATAGAAACTGATAGTTGCAATCACTTTTTTATTGGTTAAAATGAATGGAGAATATCTTGTGTTTTTCCATGGCTGCTTGAGACCCCAGGATCGGTGCTTATGGTCTCATAAACATGTGGATAATGATCAGCGATAATGATCCCGGTCATGAGTTGGAACCACAGGTGGTGAGTAAAACGGCTTCAAATGTCTGTTTTGTTGGCAGTAGGCGCCTAAGTGCATATAATGTAAACAACATGAACGTAGTGAATTCATTAATTCATTATTCATCATTCACTATACGCTATATTCATTATAGTGATTTAAAAGGTATCCAGGGATAATGCAATGGTGTATTGTGTGTGTTTAAATACATTTGTGTAGAGCCGATCCCTACACAAAAGCTGCGCGTGCTCGTGACTCTCACACGGCACGTCTCCAGGCGCTCAGCTGTTTTCGGAAAGACTCGGTACAGCGTATGTATCTTTTATAAATATGATAAAAACTAAAGACTTTTTGGAGATATGAAGGATGCACTACTACTCTATAGGTACTCAAGATTAACATGAGATTGGCAGAAACTGTGTGTGATACCCCCCCTTTAAGTTATCAATTGAACATTTGATAAATGCTGTTTTTTTGGACAACCATACAGTTTGATCCTTGTATCCTTGAAACATGCCCATTACCTGCTTGACTTCTTGGCTGTAGTTTTCTGAGAAGGGAATCCCATCATGCCACACACCACACGAGAGTTCTTGATGGTCCAGCCAGTGTTGCAGATGTGACCCCATCCTTCTTTAAACTTCACCTCTATCACTCCCTCCGTCACAGGCATACGGCCGGCATGGGCACCTGAGAGCGGACGCAGACGAATCTTCTCCATACGGTTTTCATCCACCTGCATCTAAAACAAATGCAACTCTACATCAGGACAGGTAAATGTGATATAGGATATATTCTTCAAGACCAGTTTTATCATTTGTTGTGGTGAAGAAGATGAGATGAAGTCCAGTACATCTTTCTGATAGATATAAGCCTTTCTAGTTTAACTAGTCAGCTACAATCTCCAAATTAAATTTCATGCAGTATTCCGTGAGTTTTTATAAAACGAGCCCCTCTGTTCAGCTCATGCTAGACACAAATCATCTCACATGAGGGTTTTGGATCACTGTGCTAAGCGGCCAAACCACACCGTCATTGTGCATTGGCTAGAACACAAACTCTCTCCACCATTTACACAAGCACTTCCAAATGTCTGGCCAGCACAGTCCACAGAGTCTGCTGAGCACCTTGCCATGAGACAATCAACTGAAATCTGAATTTGGAACTTGGGTCTCAATCTCAACCAAAAGCTCAACTGCACGTCAACGTAGCAGCAAACCACATCTGTACCAGTCGTCTTTCTGGTGCAATGCATTGTGAGAGATTAATTGTGTTGAACTTCTGACCTCTTGGCAGACAGTTTAGTTGTTTTTTTTGTTTTTTTTTTGTATAATGGGAAAAAATATATTAATATTGTTAACAAGTTCACATATAATCTTTGAATTGTACAGGATATAAACATATTTGGCTTGCTGTCCTTGGTGGAAGGCTTGAGCTCAAGACTGTTCTGAAATGTTGTGAAATGTTTCATGTTCTGAAACATGAAGTAACACCAAGGACTTTCCTGACTCGGATAGAGAAAACCAGAAGAGAAGGTGGAGTTGCAGGAAAACTGTTGCAGTGCTAAGGTAAGCGGTGGCTTATATAGATGTCCTCTGATGATGATTGTCTGGATTAAATGAACACGTTCCTCCCGAACTTTTGATATAAATTCCATTTAAAGTGAATAAAAAATAACTGACAAATGTGTTCACAAAAGATGCAAGAATGAGAGTTCATGTGGATTATTAGGAAAATGCATACACTACCACATGTGGGGAAATTTTTGTTTGTCCCCATGAGGAAAACAGCTTATAATATATGAAATGACGTTTCAACACCAAACATGCACTTACGAAACAAATAGTGAGCACATTATAATTACACTGAAAGATCTGTGTTCCTCGGGAAGAATATTCTTCTTGTCAATCTGTGTTTTGGAAAACATTTGTAAATTTGGATGTGAAATCAGTCATTTGCAACATTCCAGTAAAGTCAGACACATCTGATTGTGTGTAGTGAAGCAAAAACAGCAGAGGTTGCCAGAGGTTTGTCTGACACCCACTCGTGTTCTCCGTGTTCCTTCTGCCTTCTGGACAAGAACACAGAGAACCTTGGCATGTATACTGAGCTGCGGCACTTCTGCATGTCCTCAACTCTCCAGCTTTTCGGTCACTAATTCTCCAAGCTCTTGTATCTCTACATCTGTCTCTCTTTCTCTGGTGTGTTTCCAGCACACAGGCAGATCATCAGAGACTAATTTACAACTGAGCAAATACTTTGAGTTGGAGCAGAGTGACTCTGGCTGTGGACTCTCATTATGTGGATGTGGATCAGGGAGAAAGAGAGAGAACATGGGGGAAAGGGGGCTGAGAGAAGAAGAAAAATTAAGGAAAAAGTGAAGAGATAAAAGCATTCTGCAAACAAGACCGAAAGTTGCTAGGGTGTTCTGGCTGGAGCAAGATGGTTGCTTATTGCTCCAGGTCACGAGAACTCATATTAGACTGCTTTGAAATGTAACAGCCACACATGCCACATAAACTGAGCAATTGAGTTTGCCAGAATCAGTGGCATGACATTTGATGAAAGTGATCTTTTACCTCAATGATGTTGGAATCTGCAAAGCCCGGAAGTCTCTCGTCTTTACAGACCACCCCTGCGTCCTCCTGGTGCGTGCAGTCACTGTTCCCCCAGCCACGGGACACACATTTCTCGATGCTGTTTTCCGATCCTCCACATATGACATTATCCAGCCAGATTTTACCTGCAGGGACATGGATCTTTACCAGCCAAGTCAGCTTACACGAGATTCAGAAACTGATTTTCAGATATGAGAAAATAACTAAACAGCACAAACTCGGCAAACTACAATAAAAATGTCATTTTTAACTCACCATTGCCCACTCCATACTTGGCGCTGTGCGACCAGCTTAGTGCCTCCACGAACCCTAGATGGCGACATAGAACATGAGCGTTGGCCAAGGTGAAGTCATCATCGCAGATAGTTCCCCATTCTCCATTGTAAAACACTTCCACTCTCCCTTCGTTGTGTTTGCGGGGGTATCCGGCCAGACGAAACTTAATTTTTCCATCCTGAGAGGGTGAGGGGGTCTGGCCGAGACAGGAGGGCAGCCAGACGGCCCATAGCACCAAGGCAATCACCGTATCCCACAATCCACCTCTCAGCATGGCTTGAACGTGTGAGAGATGAAGAGAATAAAAGAAACCAAAAGAGAGAGTGTTATACATTCATTAATTTGCAAGGTTTTAAAATGTGCGTGAAATGATTTCCATGAAACAGAGAAAATACTATTAAACACTTTTTGTTAAAAATGTTTTAAATCTCATCACTGTCAAAATATACCAGGTTGAGAAATCTCCAAATATCACTCAAGTTATAAAGTTATTTTTAAATACTTATAAACAGTGTTGGGTGTAATGCATAAGTAATTACTGTAATTTAATTACTTTTCCCTTCCCTTGAAAAAGTAAGGGATTACTTTTAATTTTTCTGTAATTTCATTACAGTTATGTAACTGCATGAAATACAGTATAGACTATAGAACAATATGAAAACAATTTAACATCAAAATTTAATGTCTGATGATAAAATGTTATGTCCTTAATGTAGTCAAACCTTCTCCCTTTAAATACTTTGGTCAGATCAAGAATAATTTATGCAACCTTTAGCCAAAAAAGCAACATGGCTAATGCTAACTGGCGGTATGGCCGATACGCAGGGAGGAGTTTTGAACGGCGACACCATAGGCTGAGAGGGGCCGCACGTGATTAAGTTAGCCGTTACGCTTTCTCCAATGGTAAGACATACCCTCTTATCTCCCTATAATAATACGATCTCTGGCTCCGGAGCGCGCCTCCGAAACGAGACACAAGAGATGTGCCTTTAGGATTGCGTATGCGCATTAGCTTGATCCAGCCTGAAAAATACCATTTTTTTGTCATGATTTGAGCGTTTAGAAACAAAATTTATGAAACAGTTGTTGTCAGATTTCATTGGTGATTTCAAATATGAAATTTAATCAAAAGCTTGGCAAACAGCTTTGGAGAATTTGATGTTTCCCCATTCAAAAGAGATAGGAGCTACACTTGCATGCCCGAGAGGCGTTTCAAAGATGGCCGCCGAGTGAAATGACTTGTCTTAAAGGGACGTTGGTGTAATTAGTAGCCTACAGTAATCTAATTACACTGTTGAATATGTAATTAGTAGCTACATTCTAAAATTGGGTGGCTTATTTTTTTACCCAGACTACTGGGTTCTGCCTGTTGGGTCATTTAGTAACTTGAAATTTAAAACTGGATCGGTTTGTCAACGGTCATTTTGTCCTGAAAGAAAACGTCCCGAGTTCAGTTCAACTTTTATGAAGAGACACGATCGCTTTATGATTAACATATGATATTCTCAAGCGAGGTGACGTTGCAAGTTTTTAACTATATACGAACTATTTTATTAATTAATCAGGCGTTATAGCACTGTTACTTGCTACAATCACATTTTACTTGACAGTGCCATTGAATCATGATGCCCTTTCGTGAATGAATCATTCTTTTGAGTCGGTTCTTTTCAATGAATAGGTCAACACGTCTCGCGAATCAGTTTAAATCATCCACAAGCTGAATCGTTTGACTCGGTGTTTCGGTAAAACGGTAACAAGAACACAGAAAACAAACAGAGCGCTGAATAAACTGGATATTTACCTACTACAATGATATCAAACCAGCAAATACATCGTATCTACTGTCAATGACGAAGAAGATCATTAATTCAACTCCCTGTGAAGCTAGCGAACGACTCTGTACTAACGTTACAGGTAGTAAGTACCACGATATTACCTTGAATTGGACATAAACACGGCAGCTGGCAATAATACTGTGTGAAATTGTTCTGTTTTCTATGAAATATGTATTAGACTGAACTTAGAGAAAACGTCCTGATGTGATCTTCGTCAATAACTTTAAGGTTTGTATGAACTTGTATATAAAATAATTACTTTACAGGCAAAAATCATTCGTAGTTTTTATCCTATTTTAATAAGTTTACAGTTGTTTGCTCCACTAACGTTATCGTTTCCTAGGTTAGCTTCGCTAGCACTGCAGACCGAGCGAGAGAGACGCGACGCGGCCATATTGAAGTATCTCCCGTTAAGCATAAATAACCATTTATGAGGTAAAATTAGCCCAGCTTTTAGTCAAATTAGCTGACGTTGGGTTAAATTGTGCAACCCAACCTGCTGGGTTGAAACGGGTTACTTTAACTCTTTAACTTAGCATGTGTTCTTTTGTACAATATTTCCTCAGTGCTGGGTTGCCACTTGGGTTGTTTACACCCCCATTACACCCCATTAACACCTCCATTAGTGTAGTAGTAGTTTTTATTTTTTTTCGTAGTAGCTTAGCCAATACTGCATGCTTATAAAATTAAATGTGCAGTAGTTAACTGTGCATGAATGTCAGTATGCATTTAAAGAGCATAATGTAGTTCAGATGTTTCCAAACTTGGATTTACACAAATTACATCTGACCACAAGTTGGATACACTACTAGCAAATATTCCTCAATATCTTTGAACATCGTCTTAACTCTAATTATACAATTACAGATTCATGTTTAAGATTGCAAAACTCATTCATCAATAGTATTTCATCTTAGTGTGAAGAACATTTGAATAATCTGAAGAATCTTTTTTCTATTATAAAGAAACTGTTGTGCAATGGTTCATGGATATTAAAATTTCTTTGTAGAACAGATGCCAATACCTATATTTTCATTTTTATTTTTTTATAGTATCCACCAAAGATATGAAACAAATAAATTTAAATAAATGCATTTAAATAAAATAATGTTATGGCATCCATGATCACTTACCTAAATCCAGGAGACAGAAACTTGCACAGGTTTTCTGATAAGCCAAGTGGTTGTGGACTCAGATCAGATCTTATCACAGTTTGATCAGTCAGTGGAAGTTTAGAGCATCAGGGGAAATCACAGGACGCAGTTGCAGTCTGCAGAGAAGGAGAGAGAGTGAGCTTGCGGGATGCAGAGGTTGAGCTGGGACTGCCGAGTATCTGCCCGTTTCACAGGTTTATTAAGAGGAGGCAGGTCTTGTGTAGAGGTCTCTCTCAGAGTCAGTGAATGGAAATGTCGCGTCATGTCCTCTCCATTTCTGGCAGATGTTTTTTTGTTTTTTGTTTTAAATCTGGAAAAGCCTCTCTGGGGATGCATGAGTGCAAGCAGCAGGAGGAGGGATGATCAAGCATTTTCTCCACTCTCTCCTTTTAATGAT
This sequence comes from Ancherythroculter nigrocauda, assembly GCA_036281575.1. Lineage (NCBI taxonomy): Eukaryota > Metazoa > Chordata > Actinopteri > Cypriniformes > Xenocyprididae > Ancherythroculter > Ancherythroculter nigrocauda. The sequence continues at coordinate 6,142,771 of VTFQ01000023.1, read as the reverse complement.
ATTATATTTCATATGCAGTTATTCTTGCATAAACATAAAACAATTAAAGGCCAACAGCATATTCTAGACTTGAAAATTGGACACCTCACCTGTGCCTGTGTAGTAGTCAACAATCCTCAGCTCAGCTGACAACTAAGAAACAGCGCCATCTTTTGGGCACTAGTACATAGTGCCTAGAAGTTGGTGAAAAAAATAAAAATTCTGTCATCATTTACACACCTTCATGTCTTTCCAAACCTGTAAGACTTTCGTTCATCTTCGGAACACAAATGAAGATATTTTTAATAAAATTTATGAGATTACAGCTACGCAACTACCACTTTGATGCTTCAAAAAGCTCATAAAGAGATTGTAAAACTAATACATCTGAATTGAGAGACACGATCACTTAAATGATTATATGATATTCTCAATAGCGAGGTGGCGTCGCAAGTTTTCAACTATTAAAATAAAATAAAATAAAAACTATTTTATTGATTAATCAGCAGGCTTTATAGCAATGTTACTCGCTACAATCACATTTTCCTTGACAGTGCCAGTGAATCATGATGTCCTTTCATGAATGAATCACTCTTTTTAGTCGGTTCTTTTCAATGAATAGGTCAACACGTTTCGCAAATCAGTTTAAATCATCCACAAGCTGAATCATTTGACTCAGTGTTTTGTTAAAATAATAACAAGAACACAGAAAACAAACAGAGCGCTGAATAAAGTGGATATTTACCTACTATAATCAATTGATATTAAACCAGCAAATACATCATATCTACTGTCAGTGATGAAGAAGATTGTTAATTCAACTCCCTGTGAAGCTTGCAAACGACTCTTCTGTACTACAGGTAGCCTGAACAGTTTCCAACTAAAAAAGTAGCATATTTCCTTGAATTGGACACAAACACAGCAACTGGCAATATACTGTGTGAAGATTTTTTGTTTTCTAGGAAATATGTTTTAGACTGGTATTGACTGTTAATATTTTAATATTTATAAAATATTAAATAATATGACTTTCAGGCAAGTCATTTCACTCGGTGGCCAACTATGAAATGTCTCTCATACAAGTCCATAGACATAATAAATACATGGCTAAATCAGTCATGCAAGTTTAGCTACTATGTCTTTGAATAGGGAAACATCAAATTTGAAATCTGAAAACATCAAATTTGAAATCACCAATGAACATCGAGTTTGTATCGGGGGAGTTTCCTCCGAGGAGGCAAAGGAGGCAGTGTCTCCTTAAAAAAAAAAAAAAATCTGGATGAGAAAATAATCGATATTACAAAAATAAAACAAGGCAAATATTACAAAATATGACATTAAAAAGTATTGTAATAAAAGTCACTAGTTTTTATAAAGTAATATCTGACACAGCAACACCCGCAGATAAAGTTACAGCGGGAGTCTGCGTCTCTCATGCCTCCTTGCAGCTCATTGGCTTATAACAGACCCCCTTAAATGTGTCCGCTAGGTTTGGTGGGGGGGGGGTTTCACAACAATACCCGCCCAATTGCTACTCAAAATTAGCCCAAAACTAGCCCAATTGCGTTTCAGGGGGGTCTCCTGGTAAAAATCATGTTCCGGGTACTAAATACCAATTTTTTGGGGGTTGGATATGAAAAACAACCCTCGGAAACAGTGTTAAAAAAACCACGGACTTGGCAACACTGAGAGGGTAAGTCACGTGAGAGGAGGCATTGCCTCCATCGCACTATGATTGGATATGAATGGTTCATACAATAAATCCCGCCTCTTGTTTTTGTGCTTGTTCTAGAATCGACTTGAATGAAGACAATAGCCCCTTTCACACATACAGTCTTTACTGGTAAAGTACAGGTAAGAGATCATGTGTGAACTTTTCAAAAATATAGGTAAATTTACTAGTAAGGGAAGTTGTAACATTACCAGAAAATTACCGGTAATATGCTCTGTGTGAATGTAGAATGAAGATTATCGCTACAAAGTCAAAACGCGCTGACGTAAGAAGTCTGATTTGGGACAATCAAAGTTCTTATGGAGATGACGTGATTACTCAGCACTGTTTACAGTAAACTTTTTAATAGTTTTTCTATTTAAATATGCGCTAGATCAGTGGTTCCCAAACCTGTCCTTGAGGACCCCAGCCCTGCACATTTTGTATGTCTCCCTCATCTGTCACACCTGATTCAACTCATGTGTTCATTAGTAGAGACAGAAAGACCTGAAATGGGTGTGTCGGAATAGGGAGACATACAAAATGTGCAGGGCTGGGGTCCTCCAGGACAGGTTTGGGAACCACTGCGCTAGATGATCATCTTTGACCATTGCGGCACGTCTTGCAGCTTTTTCAATGTGTCGCGCTTGAGACCCTGCCTTTTTTTTTCCATTCATCAGCATTGCGGCTCTGCAGTCGGATAACTATTATGCGCGTCTCGTGTTTTTAAGAGCAAAAACGTGGTTTGTTTGATCATCCGTTATGCCTTTTACTTGTATGTCAAAAAAATGTCAAATTGAACAGGCAGTGAAGCTAAAGTGCTTCTCCTTGTGCGGGAAAATGAAGACAATGGTGCAGCATTTAAAGAAAATTTCCAATCATGGGCGGGAGGAGGGGGACCCCACGATTGTGGTCCCCCCGCGGTAGTAATCGCGATCCCATTCCAGTAAAACACTAACTTGATAACATTTATACCTGGTTTTAATAGATAGATCATTATATAGTTAGTGAAAAAATACAAAATATAATTTTATTTGGTCTCTCTTTTTTATGTAATATTTATTTAACCTGGAAAATAAAGTGTAACAGGGACATAAATTTACATTTGATATATAAAAGCAAATAAAACACCACCGCACACCTCTGGTTTGTCCCTTACGGAACAAAAATATATGGGAATATACTGCAAAATATAATGCCATATATTACATAATACGTTTCCATATATGGGAAACTAGTGCTTATATTTTTCAATATACTGCAATATATGCATTGACCATGTATGGCTATATATTAATACATATAAAATATTCATAAATGAAGACAAAAATAGCATTACATTGATAAAGTTTTATCGTTTATTGTGTGCATATATTGCACATACATGTTCCCATATAAATGTGAATGTGTTGTACACACATATATACACACACGTTCATGGAATGAGTTACAATCAGTGGTTACAACAGACTTCTAGTTCCCAGCATGCTTTGCTTTTGACCGTTAAAGGAGAGTAAATGTTAAAATTAAGTGCTATTTCATGTGTTTTGCTCAATATAGGGGGAGATCTGTTAGTGGAATTATTATTATTATCTTTTTGGAATTTAAAAGTTTTTCTGGTATGTGTGAGTTTTTGAGACTATAATAATAATTAAGACTATAATAACACCATTAAGACAATAATAACTGTATTTAAAAAATAACAGCTGTGCACACTATAGTACAGTGATAGTCTCTTTGGTAGAAATGTTAGTACATGCAGGTGTGCTTTTGTTAACTAACTTGAAAATATGAAACATTTAAAATATAAATAATTATAAAATATAAGAAATGTGTTACATAATATATTTTACCATATATGTGTTTATACTGCATGAGTAAATATATCTGCAATATATTATGCATGTACCATATCTGATCACATATAAATCTATATATTATTAAGTATATTACTGAATATAAAATGACATACATTATGATATATTAGTAAATATATTATCACATATTTTTCAATATATGAAAAGCGGCAATTCCTTATGTATTATTAAATATATTGTAATATATCTGTATATTTTCAAATATACTGTTAAATCATATAATATATTGATCATTCATATATAGGGAAATATATTTTCTTTCCATATGTATAAATAAATATAAAATGCTACTGAATAATTACCTTATATATGAATATTTATATTCTCCAACCCTTGTCTGATAATGCCATGGTACTGGTACTAAATGAAAATTTATTCTAGGCAGCCCTTTTAATTTTTGTCCTTTCTTGCATTGAGGCAGTTTGATATGATCGACACACTAAAATACCTGCCCTTTTTCAAAAGTGTAATCCCGTGCCGACTCAAACCTTTTAAAACAACTTGACAAGTCATGCTGACGACACCTTTTCTCTTCATTCATCTCAACGTGAGGTGTTGACTGCTGGTCTACAGAAACAGCGGTGTAGCACCACAGGAAGTCGTCTCACCCCAACCCGTAATTTAACTGCAAACCGGTGGTGGTGGGGGGCCAGCGGCATACTGTGGCCTCTGTGATTGGCTTGTCTTCATTCCCCTCACACCGCCGAGGGAAAGGCAAGGCTGTGGCAAAGTGCTGTCATTTGCTGCTGTCAGTCACTGTTCAGTTTTCTACACCTCTCCAGACTCAGAGATTTTTCAACCTCTTTCTGTTGAGTGTTTTTTTATTGAAAGTGATTGTAACAATTTGTTTAAGCTGCTTCATAAAAAATTTCTTGTGCTGAATAATTATGTTATGGAACAGAGCCGCAAGAACAAACAGTAAAACAGCTCAAAACATAACTAGATTTTTAAATTTTCTGAAAAAGTGAAAGAAGAAGAGTAGTGTTTGCTCATACAAAGCTTTTCAACACAATGCTAGGTTGGCATGGATTGCCTGGGCATTTCTATGCGGTTGCTAGTGTGTTTTGGGTGGTTATTAGTCAAGTCAAGTCACCTTTATTTATAAAGCGCTTTATACAATACAGATTGTTTCAAAGCAGCTTTACAGTGATAACAGGAAAATTATTCAATGATTCATTTTGGCTGTACAGCAGCTTTAATAGACAATAGTGTCATTGTGTCAAGCTTAATGACTATCCTAGGACAACATGATAAAACATGTTAGCATCATGCTAGAAATGTCCTAAAAATGTTAACAACATGTTAAATCATGCTAGAAACGTTAATTCATGTAAACATGTCAAAAATGTTAGCCACATGTTAAAATATGTAAGCAATGTGTTAAATCACACTAGGAACATGCTAATTCATTCTAACAATGTGTGAAAACATGATAATTAATGGTAACAACATGTTAAATCGTGCTACCAACGTACCAATTCATGCCACCAATGTGTTAAAACATGTTCGCAATATACTAATTCATGCTAGCAAAATGCTAAAACATGCTAGCAACGTGGTAAAATATGTTAGCAACATGCTAATGCACGCTAGCAACATGTTAAAACATGCTATTCCATGCTAACAATGTGTGAAAACATAATTAATGGTAACATGCTAAATCATGCTACCAACGTTAAAACATGTTCGCAATATATTAATTCATGCTAGCAAAATGTTAAAACATGTTAGCAATGTGCTAATTCAGGCTAGCATACTGTTAAAACATGCTAATTCATGCTAGCAATGTGATAAAACAAGGTAATTCATGCAATGTGTTTTTTTCTCTTTCCACTTCACTAAATTTAAAGCTTATAAAACTTTCAAACTTTAATACAGCTGAATAAAGCCAACATCTAGTTTTAGTATTATTATACTATTATTGTATAATACACTCCACAGTACTTAGTGTTAGGGATTTGATATTGTGTAACCATGTCTAACTGAGTGACTTCATATGTTTGTGTTTGGTTGCATTTGATTGATGAGAATTGTTAAAATTCTGTATGAATTGTAGTCGGTATCATATTAAATATGTTGTGCTGTCATAAAATTGTGATTTAGAACATTATATTTCACTGTCAGTACGGAAAACACATCTGTTTAAAAGAAACCAGAAAACATCATCATTCAAGTATACATATCTACATATAAATGTGTGGTGGTGGTGTTCTTCCTCTGGTTAAAAAAGCTCTACACACTGAATATGACATTGAGTGCTTCATTCACATGTACTGTGCTGCATACTTAACAGGCGCTTTACCTCATGAACGATTATTTTAGAGGGAAGGTCAATGTCACTTCTGTGCCATCCACCATAAAATCAGCCATGCATGCTGTCTTAAGTGGCTGATGAACAGCTCTGTGTGCAGGTCTGCCTGGTGTCTATCTGAGTGTAATCATGGAGGGAAGTGTGGCCGTGGAGTGTGATGGGCTGATAGAGTCGGAATTAAAAAAAGAGGATGTACGGCGTCATGGAGTGACACTGATGCACTTGACAGGAGGGTGAAGAGGTGAGGTCACACGAGGAGAGACATTTTCTCAAGAAAAGGTGAGTGGTTGCCAAGGTGAGGCTATGCAGTTGCTGAGGTGTTCTGAGTTTTTTTAATGTGTTGCTATGTGGTTGCTAGGGTGGTTTGGAAGGATATGTACTGAACCAAGAAGAAAAGGGCCCGTCTTCAAGTTTCTATGGCCTTGTTTACACCCGGTATTAAGATGCATTTTGGTCAATTGGATCACAAGTAGATGAGGGAAACCCTTTTCCATTTACACCTGGTGTTTGGTCTTTTGTCCACTTTCAACCACTTCTGTCCTGATTCCTTCGAGGGGAGGGTCTATGGGCGGGTAAATGTTTGGGCTTTTTCAGATCTTTCAAATGAATGGATGAAATAAGCTCATGCAATTTACAAATGAACGTACCCGGAGATGACGGAAAAACATAAGGAGAGCAGCAGCTTTCATTTCTGCTCTGACAGCCGCAAGACCAGCCGAATGCTGTGAGTGTGTGTTAGAAATCAGAAATGTGAGAGAACATTGTGCTTGGTGCGTTTTTCATCTTCAAACTAAACTTGTGTCTTCAGCCGACAAAATTTGGCTAGTGCACTTCCCATAATGTTTACGCAACTGTTTACATTCACTTAAAGGGGTACTTCACCCCTGGAAAGATGAATGTGTATTTAAAATTGGTCATTTATGTAGTAGAAATGTGAAATTATTTTTTAATTTGGAGCTTTCTAGACTGAGAAAAGGCAGAAAATGTATTTTTGACTAATGTGGATGAAAGACAACAACTCCCAGAATGCACTTGTTTTGCTGCCCTTGCGAGGCCACGCCCAAACCACTCCTATCGGTTACAGGCGGCATTACCAGGAAAATTCAAACAAATAAATCGTGAGTTAGTTCATACATTTACAGCGAAATGGTGCTAAATTGCTTTGTACCTGGATGTACACCCAAAACCAGGAAAGGACAAGTAAGTTTCCATAATTTTCCGATTAAGTTAAAGATTTGGAGCGATGTAAACAGTGGCTGCGGGCCATCAAACACCCGAAGTTTGGAGATGACACCGTTATAGAAAACCTAAAAAAACGCAGAATATGTAGTCTCCATTTCAAGCACGAGGACTACGAACCAAATATCTTTGCAATGAAGAGAACCATTCTGAAAGACACCGCGATACCATCTATATTCACTTTCCCAGAGGACGAACAGCCTGGGCATCTGGCACTAAGCGTATTCGCCCAGAGGTAAGACTCGCTGATACTAGACTGATAACACAGTAGCCTATATGTAGTGTTGTAGGTAGCAGTAAAACTGCAAACTTAGCAAAGTAACGTTAGATAGACAATTACATATAAGTTGCATATAAGTTGACTGTTATCAAAGTAAAGCCTCTGTTCTGTAAAACTGAGTTTATTTATCTATTTATGCTAACGTTACCACAAAAGCCTGTTGCTGTATTGGTTGAGATGACTGCAGAGACCGATAAATTTGCGAGATGAACCACTGATGTAGTGCAGACAAAATAAAGTTAATTACTGTAAGCTTAAAAATATAATTGACACCCACTTTTGATAAAATCTTTGATCTATGTCCGTGAGTAACCTCAAACGCGCATATGTATGGGCGTGGTGAAAAAATGCGGAACTACCTGCTATTACTGGCTGTAGTTTTAAGCCTTTGGCCAAAAAAGCCTCCGATGATGCAAAATGACGATTTTTGCATCATCGGAGGCTTTTTTACAGAATAAAAATGCATAAATCTCTCATCTCGGGCTGATATGAAGGGGGAAAGCACGCTAATTCGAAAATACTAGTGGTATTCTACTAATACAAAGCTTAATGCTAAATCCTGAAGTAACCCTTTAAGACATAACCGGTTATGTTTACTAGGATACTCGCCAAGACGGGCATTTTGACATAATTTTGTGTGGATTTGTCTGTTCAAGTGCCAGAAGACGTGAAAGAGAGCTCAATTCAGTACTCACATGCTGTTAGACGCGACTTTCTGGGTGCGTGCTTTGGATGTGCAGTTTGCACGCAAAAAATTCTGACGCAGCGCATGCAAGTTATCTTTCGTGGCTTCTTGCGCTTGAATGTTTAAATTGGCAAGGCTTAAAAACACATGCAAATGATCAATTTTCATGACGATACAGCACTGGTCTGATCGGGACAGTGACAGTTCTGCAATGAGCCCTGCATGTGCTCTCTGTTTCTCTCACCCCATAGTGAGTGCACCTGTGTGAGAGAAAGCTAGTATTTTGCCTCTAACTCAATTACAGATGACTGTAATAGCACAATTTACTAGCTATTGGCTAATTAAATACATTTTTTAGTTGCCTGTCATGAAATTTTGTCGCATATGCGAGTGATTTACTTTGTTGAGGGTTGATTTAGCGTCATCTACTTGTGATCCGATCAACCAAATTGCATCTTAATACCAGGTGTAAACAGGGTCTATGATGATCTGGCCTCTAGGTAGATGGCTTGGTGTAAATTGTATTTCAATGTAAGTCTATGGGATTTTATCGTCTGCCAAGCCTGATTGCTGTCATATTGTGAATTGTCAAAATGAAAAGCCATAATGATGCTTGTCTTAGCAAACAAAATACTGAGCATTTTCCAAAGAAAGATAAAAGGAGATAAAAATGCAGAAAGAGAGAGAGAAAAAGCATGTGTAATATCTACTGTGGTCATCCCCACTTCCAGTGTTTTTTTGTTGAAAGATCTGTGATTTCCAGCTTACTATATAATTACACAGATAGAGGCAAGCTACATCATTACAATTTACGCCACCATGCCACAATTACCATCCTCTGCTTTGTTTGATTGTGGGTATTTGTCTGTGCATAGGTAAATCTCTCACCATACATGACTGCAATATGACTGCAGATCAATTGGTCCATTCATCAACAGCAGATAGAATTTAGACACCGCCGAGATTGCAGTCCTCAGGATCACAGTAATTACTCATTGTCAGCTCTCAGTTGGGTGATTAGCACCAAGAAACAATGGCCCTGCTTTTCAGTTTGTCCCTTGAGGAAGCCTATTGTTCCTCAAGAGGGACAGTGTTCCCAGAATGACAGTGATAAATAGTAAGGCACTGACATTATCGTCATCCAGATCTCCTAAAAACCATGTTTGCTGCTGTCCTTCAAGGAAGTGTCACCTCATACATAGGTTTCGATCCTTTTGATGAAGTTGCTTTAGAATTTTCTGACTGTTAATCTTTTAAAACTTTGGTACTCAGCTCAACTTTTGGTACTGAAACCCTTTAAAGACCATATTGTGGTTCAAAATGTTACTTGTCTTCCATATTGCCATACAAGTTTTAAATCTGGGTCTCTAACCAACAAAATAAAATAAAAGTCTTATCATCTGAAATGTCGCATTTCAAGTTTCAGGAGTAGTGGGATGTACTAGCATGCACTGGTGAAGAAAGATTATTTTTGAGATTATTTGTATGACGCAGAGAAATAAGATGATGAAGTTGTGGCCCCCTTTAACCACATTACAAGCCAACTATAATTATCCATGATGCATTGTGATTGGACCGCTGAAAATGCTTTTGGGATTTTGAGCGCCTTTACAACTTCTTATAATGGAATCTCATTTCTCTCCTTAAAGAAAGTGCTTTAAAACCTTTTTTCTCCTTTTCTCCACTTCCAATCCCTATTAATTTCTTTGAGAAAGATATGAGAAAAAGCATGTTGTTGAATTATCCATCAATGTTTTACAAACACTGTCAGTGATGGAAATATGTCAGTTAACAGAACCTCTCATTTAATAAAAGGAGATTTGTATTTTATGGGGATGTGCAATCGGATCTCTATCCAATTACAATAGACACATTGGAATTGGAACTGGCAAATCTGACAGTTTTTCTCAATTGCTTAAACACATTTCTTGAAACTATGCCTCATATTCTCAAAACAGTAAACACAAATCCATAACGTCTCACCCAATTCCCCAAACATCCCATTTTCATGAAGCTCTGAACTCAACACCATTCACTCTTGCTGAAAAACCAAACTTTGCCCTCAGACATACACACACTACAACATAGTCTTACACACTGGTGAAATTCAAAACAATACTTCAAAAAACAAAAACCAGTAATAAGTTATGTTGCTTGTGGTTCTCCCCCTCACTTTTCACATGATGAACATGTGTATACATTTGCACATTTTTTTATTACTTACAGTTTTTCTTGATTGTTTACACACATTTTCTGAAAGCATGCCTCATACTCTCAGAACTCTACACACAAATCAAAAAACACACACACAATGGGCACAACCCCTCAATTCTCCTGCAAAATGAAACTTTACATTCAAAACAATGTTCTTTCTTCTCAAAATGGTATTTTGTTTTCAAATGACACACACAAACCATCATATGAATAGACATTTATAAGAACCAGTTGATCCTTCAGAAATCATTCTAATATGCTGATTTGTTGCTCAATAAACATTTATGATTATATATAATCATAAATGTTTATTGAGCAACAAATCAGCATATTAGAATGATTTCTGAAGGATCATGTGACACTGAAGACTGAAGTAACGATGCTGAAAATTCAGCTTTGATCACAGGAATAAATTACTTTGTGAAATATATTTACAGTTTTTCTCAATTGTTTACACACAAATATTGGTACTTGAGACACAATGACCACAACATGTAACTCATGCACCAACCCCCTGAACCAATTCTGCTAAACTACAAGCACAATTCCTGCTTTACACTCACATTGCAGTTCTAAAACACACTTTTTTCAAAACACTACACACAATTCTCTGCATTTGGCACAATTTTCGGGCAGAAAAATCTCTTGTTTTCACAAGGAACACACTGCCATTCAAATATGCACACTGACTCATCACATGGGCAAACACCTGTCACACATTTTTACAATTAGCAAACAGAGCTTTAGCATAAAAGGGCAACAGGTGAGCTCTTCTGTTTTGGATGCCAACAATGGAAACAGAGGCAGAGCAGCATACTGTAGTTTGTTTTTATACTGTAAACAGTAAAATGTATTACTGTATACAGTAAATTATTCTGTTGTTTTTTATGTATACCACTGTATGTGCAACTGTGCATTGGTTTGGATGTGCACTGTACATTGTTTTTGTTGGAAAAATAAAATATATTTGTTACCGTATATTTGTGTGTTCTGTCTATAAAAACTATTATATATATATATATATATATATATATATATATATATATATATACATCCAACCAGTTGAACACTGATGTGCTCTATGTAAAACACAATGATGAATGGAAAACACTTCTCAAAATATTTTACAACAAACTTATGTATGTACTGTCTGTAGTAAGTGTAACATTGAACCAAATAAAGACCAAAGTCATTATGATGAATGGAGAAGTGTTTTCCATTCATCATTGTGTTTTACATAGAGCACATCAGTGTTCAACTGGTTCTTATAAATGTCTATTCATATGATGGTTTGTGTGTGTCATTTGAAAACAAAATACCATTTTGAGAAGAAAGAACATTGTTTTGAATGTAAAGTTTCATTTTGCAGGAGAACTGAGGAGTTTTGCCCATTGTGTGTGTGTTTTTTGATTTGTGTGTAGAGTTCTGAGAGTATGAGGCATGCTTTCAGAAAATGTGTGTAAGCAATCGAGAAAAACTGTAAATAGAAAACAGTTATTTTAAATTGTAATAATATTTCACAATATTACTGTTTTTACTGTATTTTTAATTAAATAAATGTAGCCTTGGTGAGCAGACGAAACTTCTTTTAAAAACATTAAAAATCTTAGTGGTTCCAAACTTTTGGACTGTACTGTATATATATATATATATATATATAATAGTTTTTATAGTCAGAACACACAAATACATGGTAACAAATATATTTTATTTTTCCAACAAAAACAATGTACAGTGCACATCCCAACCAACGCAAAGTTGCACATACAGTACAAAACAACAGAAGAATTTACTGTATACAGTTACAGTAAAAAAAAAAAAAACTATGCTGCTCTGCCTCTGTTTCCATTGTTGGCATCCATTGCTCCAAAACAGAAGAGCTCACCTGTTGCCCTTTTATGCTAAAGCTCTGTTTGCTAATTGTAAAAATGTGTGACAGGTGTTTGCCCATGTGATGAGTCAGTGTGCATATTTGAATGGCAGTGTGTTCCTTGTGAAAACAAGAGATTTTTCTGCCTGAAAATTGTGCCAAATGCAGAGAATTGTGTGTAGAGTTTTGAAAAAAGTGTGTTTTAGAACTGCAGTGTGAGTGTAAAACAGGAATTGTGCTTGTAGTTTAGCAGAATTGGTTCAGGGGGTTGGTGCATGAGTTACATGTTGTGGTCATTGTGTCTCAAGTACCAATATTTGTGTGTAAACAATTGAGAAAAACTGTAATGTACTGTACAGTACAATACACCAAACAACAACAAAAAAATATTCTGCCCCCGCATCACATCTTTGGTCTGGGACAGGCCAGAGAATCTCGTCAACATCACAGGCTGCACTGGCCCTATCCAGGCAGCGGGGGTAAAATCCTCTTGCATGCCTGATCCACCCCTGGCACGCATCAACTGAAATGTCTAGTAAGGCTTCCTCTATTCCATCGTCTCTGTGTCCTACAAAAATAGAAGTACTGATTACTGTAACTGTAACACATCCTTTTTTCAAAATGGAAGCAGACAGAAACTCTATCTGTATGAAAGGCAATTTGATGCATGTGTTGTAACAGAGTACAGCACTCAAAAGTTACAGTAGAGTGAACTGAGGTACACCGGCCTGTTTTCCTCCCTGAAGGTTCTTATGATCGAGGTGATGGTGAAGCAATTTAAGTTTGGCTTAACTTATTGCCCAGCCTCCCTCATAGTCATACCATGGGCAAGGACATGGTCAACTAGTGGCACGAATTTCATCTGAGACTCCTTGTCTACTTGCACCTCATCCTCGTCCTCCTTCTCTTCCTCCTCCTCCTCTTTCACCTCTTCCTCCACTCCTTACCGCTCTCACTCATCCTCTTCCTCCTCTCTGGTGTCCTCAAACTTTTCAATCACGTCTCTGGATCCATTGTTCCAAAACTGAATGAACCCGGGCTCTTTTATCTCTCTATTGAAGGTTCTGATTGGTGTGTGATAAATTTTGACTCTTATTGTTTCCACGTGGGTAACTGTGTGCTAATTGAGCTCAAGCTATGCTGACTTGAGTGAACAATGTTGAATGCTAATGCTTTCTAAATGACAACATGGTGTAGGCAATGAGAAATGAGGGGATTTGTGTCTAGAGTTTTGCAGTGACAATTCAACAAATCTGATTCATGTGTCAAAACAGGGGAATAGTGTTTATAGTTTAGGGAAATGGGTGTGCTTTTTGATAAATGGCATTATGGTTTTGCAATTTTAGTACAAAAGCCTGGTTATAGTTTTTAAGCAATCGAGAAAAACTGTAATATCAAAATATTTAAGAAACCTCTTTAAAAATTGATAATTAAAAAATCTCACTCTGAATTACAATCTATTGTTTATTCAAAAATACAAATCAATTTAATTTGAACAGAATTGGATATTGTTTTACTGATTGCCTTTTTCACTTTTAATTATAAACCTGACCGATTGTACTTGCATATGTCCCCTAGGTGGCGATATAGTCTTCTGGGTGATTAATAGAGTGCTTCTCTTTTTGGCTCTCTCTTTCTCCCTCTGTTTTAATGGTTTGGCAGAGATAATGTGAGAATTACAGCTAATCTGTGTTTATTCCCATGAGACAATCACATTGTGTGCCTGTTCATTATTCACTGTGCCACAACATGCAGACACTGGAGTCCAACTCAATTACACCAGATAGTCATTTAGAGAGACCATTATTCTACACAGCAGCATACATATGCACATAACTGAAAGAGCAAACCAGAATTGCATTTCTCATTATCTTTTTCTATGGGTTTATAACATATCCTTGATCATATTCTTTGATGGTAATTAATTTTCGGCTTCTTGCTCTTTTAGTGTGTAAATTATTGTGCCGCTGTCTCTTTAAAAGGCAGGACCGTGTGGTTACACCTCCACTCCCTCTCTCATTCTGTAGATGATGTCACTGTGGCTTCCCTTAGACCTTGGACAAATGATGTGGGTCTCTGTTTGGCGTTCCTCCTCTTTCCCACCTCCTTTCTCTCTCTCACTCTCTCTCCCCCAGTGTCTCCATCTCATACTCCACTGCTCTCTTCATCAACGGAGGGACAGCAGCTGAGGAAACTTGATAGCACTCCATCCCCTTCTCTTCTCCTCTTCCCTTTTTCTTAATCTCCCTCTTCTTCTCTCTATCCCTCTCTCATTCTCTAGTAGCGATGTAGTCCTCCTTCAAACTTTAACAGCTGTTTGGCAGTGAAGCCTTGACTGACATCCATCTCTCCTGGACCTCTATGGATTCGTTCCCTGCTTCTTTTTGAGATCTTTCCAGAGTCGCCTCTCTTCATTCATCTTGTGTTTACCTTGTCGCTTTGGTGTGTTTGGATCATGGCCATGAAGGAAACTATACTCCCTATCAGCGAGGTGTCAAGTCCGTACCCGGAGGTCGTGGAACTCAATGTGGGCGGACAGGTGTATGTCACCAAGCGCTCCACTCTGGTCAGCGTACCTGACACCACCCTTCACACCATGTTCACAAGATGCAACCCGCACGAGTTGCCCCGCGACAGCCGAGGACGCTTCTTCATCGACCGCGATGGCTTCTTGTTTCGTTATGTGCTGGACTTCCTACGGGACCGCCAGCTCGTGCTACCCGAACACTTCCCAGAGCGGGAGCGTCTTCAGCGCGAGGCCGAGCACTTCCAGTTAGGGGAACTTCTGAGACTTCTAGGCCCGCGTGTAGCCAAGCAAGGCTCGCTCAACGACGAAGGCTGCCAGAGTGACATAGAAGAAAGTTCACAGAGTAGCGAGTTGGTGACTCGAACTGGAAACAGCGCCACCAACTACGCAACTTCCTCTTCTGCCCTGGACAAGAGGTCAGGGTTCATTACGATCGGTTATCGGGGATCCTACACGATGGTGAGGGATAACCAAGCCGATGCTAAGTTTCGGCGCGTGGCACGGATCATGGTCTGCGGGCGGATCGCTCTGGTGAAGGAGGTGTTCGGGGACACTCTAAATGAAAGTCGGGATCCTGACCGTCCACCAGAGAAATACACCTCACGCTTCTACCTGAAGTTCACCTACCTGGAGCAAGCATTCGACAGATTGAGCGAGGCTGGATTCCAGATGGTGGCCTGCAACTCAACCGGAACGGCTGCGTTCGTTAACCAGTACAGAGACGACAAGATCTGGAGCAGCTATACGGAGTACATTTTCTTCAGTAAGTGACAGAGCAGCTGTCTGCGCTGCACTCTAATTTCCTTTTCATGTATACGAGTATTCCCAACCTTTTTCCCAAGAGATAGAGGGACATGTTTCACAACTCAACCTCAGCCTTCAGCCCCCAGCCCCCAACCACCAAAAAAAGAAACATGCACTTAATTTCATGTGCATGCAAGAATGCATTTTATTTATTCTATTTTTTTTTTAAATCATACCTTTGTAGAACAGGTGTGACTTGGGTAAATTTCTTTTTGCTCACTGCTTGCAAATTAAATCTAAGCATACTTGAAGATAAATTTGAAGTACTTGGCATCCATGCACAGTTTGTTTATTATTAACGTATCAAATTTTCTTTAATCTTTATTGAAGAAATGCAGACATGGTCGGGTCCTCAAGAAGGAATGATTCCAGTCATTTACATGGCTTTATTTTGATCATTATCCAAGATTTTATTTTAAAGTTATTTGTTTTTGACAGGTATTGACCCTAACATTTTTTCTTTTGAGTTAATGAAAGTTTTTTTTTTTTTTTTTTTAGTGCAGCTAGAAAATGTAAGATTACTTGATACCGGCTAATGAGCTCCTCTAAAATCAAGTATACTTGATGACCACCAGGTTGGGGAACTCTGATCTCTCTTTCTTTTCCTTCCCAGTTTTTCCTTCTCTTTCAATATTCATCTGCAATCCGCAATCTGCAATCCAATGTCGTTCCTTTAGCGTGTCTCACAATCACATGCTTTTTTTCTCTCTCTCTTTCAAACACCTAACTACCCACACACACACTCTTTCTCCTGCTCACTCCTCTTCAATATAAATTGCAATAAATTGCAGTTCATGTAAATGTGTGTCATAACTGGGACAGCAAAAGCCTCGGGCCTGACGTACTGAATAGAGAGGATAGTACACACTAGGCAATCCCACGCACCACTTGTGTCCAATCATAAAAAAGCCAAGCAGATCAAAGCTTCCTCATTAGCCAATGTAAATCAGAGTTGAATTAAATGGTTGCTGATTAGTTAATTCTTATTGGCTGCCTCAGGTTTGTCATTCTTAAGTTGTACGGACAAGCGCTAATCCACTGCAGGCTGATGCTTTCACACTGCAGTAACTGTGAGTTCACTTTTACAAGGTGTCAATCAGAATGCAGTGCAGTCTCTGACTGAGCTGCTGTGATTGTGGTCCGGCCAAACTGCTAGTTTGATTGATTTGTGATTGATTGGTAGCTGATTAATGGTGTTTCTTTTAAACAGTTTTTTATTGAATTTGTACGGTCCTTGAAACTGCTTGAAACATTTAAGCATGTTTTAGCAGGTTTTGTGCGTGTGCACATTTAAGCTGAGATAAGGCATAACTGCGTGGACAGGTAGAGAAGTATGAAAACATGCTGATAAGGAAAAGGACTGTCTAGGAGGAAGAAAAATCTCACTTTGGTAGACTTAAGCGAGGTAATGGAACTTCAAGAGCTAATCCTACCACTGCATGTCGCAGATAATGAGGCTGTGTGTGTGTGTGTGTGTGTGTGTGTGTGTGTGTGTGTGTGTGTGTGTGTGTGTGTGTGTGTGTGTGTGTGTGAGTGAGTGAGTGAATGAGTGAGCAAGGGAGAGAAAGTGAGTGAGTCTGTATTCCTCTTTCACTGTGTCTGGTTAAGTTTTAGAAGATACTCGATGAAGATAAGATGTCCACTCTGTGAAGGTGCCAAATACTTTGATAGTTGTTTAAAGGTGTTGTGTGTAATTATTTCAACGTTAAATACTTAATCCTTTTCCAGCTTAATATAAAGACACTCCAGGAGACACATTCCCAATATTTAAAGTCTGTGTAAAGTGTATTAAAATATGTGTTCAGGGTTTGTCACACCAAAGAAAAATGTGTTATTAACCACCCAGACAAAATTTAAATGAGTAAAAAAAAAAAAACGCTAACTAAATCTTGAAAAAATGAGCAGTATTCTCTGCTCTCAAATGCTGGGGGCGTGTCCGCTGTCGGTGCTGAAACCACTCCCACTCACAAGAAAGATGCTGTCACTCTCAACTTACTTGTCTAATGAGCCAAACATACTGACGCATATAAACAAAAAGAATCACATTAGAGGGTTGCAAAATTTAATAGAGTTAATGTGGACTACCTACTAATTATGACATAAGCACACAAGGCAACTTATACTCATTGGTGGACATGTATGTCGGCACCGCGAGATGGGAGGCTGAAGGCCGGGAGGGGAGATAGTCGATTCAGCCCCATTCTCCAATAACAGCAGATTTTCAGTGAATCCCAGTTGTTTCTGATGAAAGTTTGTAAAACTATTCGGTGTAAAAATATCACTGCAGAAGCGGGTGTGATTGTCAGCTCTCCATCAAGATGGCTCTTCACAAAATTAATCCACCTCTTCTTCATATCATTGTTTTTAGGAAATTTAAATAAGGAGACTGTTTTGTATATTATCGCAACCAGGTAATATGCATTTGCGTGACAAAGGCATAGCTATCTAGCAAAATGTAGGCTGTAGTGACTAACGGTAATGACAGTAACTCGCGATTGAGCGGGCTAGCTACTGATGCTAATACGCTGTAGTTATTATAGTGTTAGAGGCGGGGCCTTGCTCGGTGGCTCCAGTGCGTCATTGAGCCACTGTTTTAGCCCCACCCAATAAATCTTGAACACAGAATTGCTGAAAAACTGTTTAACAGTGTAACTCCACAATTCAGTACATAGTTCACTGAAACACATTAATTTTAATGTGTTTCAGCAATACATTTGTAACATTTATAATGTGTTTAGAAATTCTCAGAATTGACTTTACACAGACTTTAAGTGAGATTTATTATTTACCAATTCCTAAATTCTTAAACTTTTACCTTCACTCCCCTCAAATCATGAATATATGGTTACATTATTATACAGAGAAAAATATAAGTAATAGTTTCTTATACTTGAGTTGTGTGAGCACTTCGGAGGCACTGAGAGGCTGTTGTAGTCAATATGTTGCACTATCCTCCAAAATAATGGGTGGCAGTGTGGAGAAAATATCAGTTGATTTAGCTAGAGACTGAAGTAGTTTGCTGGACTTTACTTTTACTACTCTACTTCATGTATAATATTAGATGTTCATTGGGTATTGGTGGACTAAATAACAAAAAAACACCAAACAACTAGTATACAGACTGGCTGTGTATCTTTATTTCTAAACTGTGCACAAGCACTTAAACCTTTTTGAATTTTAGGGCTTTGAGACTTTATTGGTTTACTTATGTTTAAAATCATTTAATGAAATACAACTGTAATTACATATACATTTAGAAAAAAAATGCATTTATGTTAAAATTGCATTTTATTAATCATCAAACTTTAGTGTATTATAAGTATGTATATATGTATATTTTATTATACATTTATACTATATATATATACATGTATACTTAATACTTTTTATATATGCTAAATATACATTTATTTGTATAAAAGTATATTTATATTTTATAACATTTATATATTTTTATATAACCATTTTATGATAGGAAAATATCTGTGGTATTTATTTTAAAATTACCCTATTGAAGTTAAACCTGACCTGCAGCTTTGCGTTTTTTTTACATTTTTTTAATAGTTGAGGTTTGAGATTTTTTCAAAGTATTTCTCTCATTTTATTTTTCATATTTATTTATTATAGCAATGGAGAAAGTGTGCCTTTCTCTCTCTCTCTCTCTCTCTCTCTGTCTCTCTTTTTAAATTCTGGACACACCCCTGTCAGTTTATAATTTGCGTATGTGATTGCAGAGGCAGAAGTGACGGAGACCCTGAAGAAAGAAGGCGAGAAGTAATAAGTGAGAGAGAATGAGGGACACAGTGTGTGTGTGTGTGTGTGTGTGTGTGTGTGTTGAGGGTGAGGCAGTGGAACGGTCACCGGCGGTGCCGACTGTAGCATGGCTGTCGTTCAGGCTTAGCGTGATGTGTGTCCGCCCCGCAGGAGCATCAGCGTTGGCTCCTTATCTCTGTCAGGATGCTAATCACAGCTCTGGAGGCTCAGTGGAAGGATGCGGACCTTCAACGTGCCAGAGGGGCTTACAGTACAAGTGTTACTAGTTGACAATAGCAGACCCCCCTATTGTCATACAGGGACAGTAACACATGATTAATAATGTTCACACAGATAAGCATCACTATTACTATTGCTCATACATAGAGTTGGGGATTTGAACAACCCTTAAGTATTAAAATTTGGTGTGTAACTTGTGCTGCGGAAATGAATGATTCTTGTTGAGAAGAGGAGTACTGTTACTTTACCAAATTATCAGACTTAAAGGGGTCCTTGATTATGATTTCACATTTTTAACATTCGTTAGTGTGTAATATTGTTGTTTGAGCATAAACAACATCTGCAAAGTTACAACGCTTGAAGTTCAAAGCAAAGGGAGATATTTTCTTTTACAGAAATTGCTTTTCAGGACTACAACAAATGGCTGGTAGGGACTATAATGGGACACACAGTGGTGTGTTTTTGCTCATACCCAAATAAGAGCAAATTTGACAAGCTATAATAAATTATCTGTGGGGTATTTTGAGCTGAAACTTCACAGACACATTCTGAGGACACCAGAGACTTATATTACATCTAGTGAAAAGGGGCATAATAGGTCCCCTTTAAGATTTTCACCCAACAGATGGGTGTATCTCTTAGACTTTCACTGAACAAGGGACCTGAGTCATTTACAAACCAGAATATCATATAGATGTTTGGCTATAGTTGTTTGCACATGACGTCATGGGGTGGTGCAAAATGCAGATGGAGGGCAGGAAGTGATTTTCTACATAGAGAAGCACTATGAAATGCCTATGTTTTGCATCATTTATGGTTGCTCTAATTGAACAAACTGAGAAACCACAAGGAGCTTTTATGGTATACCAAAAGTTGTTGTTCATCAGGGGGGGGAAATGCAAGAAACTGACTGAAAAATGCAGGAAAAAGTGGCTTGTAATCCTGCGTTTGCGGTCAAGAGGAGCCGGGTCGGATAATGCTTGTGTGTGCAGTGACCGCTTTGTCAGAACTTAATACAAGTAGTATGCCTCCATAGCTTTGTATGCTTTCATTTGTTTCTAGAGTAGAAGGATGTCCTTGCCCGTTCTTAAGCGTAATTTTCCTTGGTATAACCTATGTTTTGGAAAACTTCACCTTAAGTGTTACACGGAGCGATTAGGTTCAGTCCAAGTCTTCTAACGAGACGTGATCAGCCCCTTTATATGATAACCATTTTAATTTAACCATATATTCATATAAACATTGATCAAATTACATATGTAATGTCCTATCTGTATTTACAAATAACATGTCCATGGCAACAATAGAATTTTATAATGGCAAAACCTGGGTCACTGTCATGAAACACTTAGCGGTTTGCCTTAGAGCAGTGCTTCCCAAACTGTGGGCCGCGGCCCCCCAGTGGGCCGTATCGGTATTGCAGGGGGGCCGTGGCTGGGCTAAAATCTAAATATTTAAATAATTAAAATATTCTAATTGTTCTGAAATATGATTCCCCCCTCCTTATTACACAAACATAAAACACAAAATTATTGTTTTTTTTTTTTTATTATAGCGAGATGAGATACATTGCTTATTTTCAAACTGACGTCAGTTGCTTAGCAGGTATTCAGTTCAATTCAAAATTGACGTCGATTCAGCCAGACATCAAATCCCTAACCGCTGAAAAGCAACATCACCCATCTCATTAGGTACTGTCTGGAAGACTGCTGATCAGACTCTGGGACTGTTTTTTACTAATTTTACTAAATACAAATTTTACATCGTTCCTCAGTTTAAATGTAAATGTTTTTAGATTTTTTTTTTTAAATAGTTATGTAATTTATTTCTAATAGATTTGTGAACTAGCTTCTGTTACACACTTTGATGCATTATAATTGTAAATAGTATGCAAGTGAAAGTATGTAGTGTTATGGATTTAAATATATTTGTAAAGAATGTTTACACCATCTTTCACCAGAATATAAAAATATTACATTTTATGGTAGTTCTCATAATTCACATGAAATTCTTACAAACTGGTTAATAAATGTTGATAATTTTGTGCAAAGAGACAATCTGCTTTATTTAATATATATATATATCTATATATATTATATTGGAGGGGGGGGGGGGGGGGTCGTGGAGCTTTTGCTATGTTTTTGGGGGGCCTTGCCACTCTGAAGTTTGGGAAGCTCTGCCTTAGAGAATTGTTTAAGAGATTATATCAAAGACTTTATAAGCTACACCTTAAGTCATTCCCATAGGTAAGGGGAAATCACGCCTTGAGTCTCATACTTAAGGGAAAAACCACAGCCGGGCACTGGAGAAGTTGTTTACCGAAATATATTCCAATTGACCCTTCACAAAGACCCGCCCCCCTTAGTTACTGTTGCTTTGTCTGATAAGCCATGGCGCTGTCAAGCCACACGCAGTGAAAAATACATCGTGGAGCAAAGAGGACACTGACAGCATGTCGACAGACAAGATAGAGCATGTTACTTATTAAGTCCCAGCTTTAAAATTGTGTATTTTTTTAAAGATATTCGGACAATAAAAACCGTTTTGTGGCTCTTTAATGTGTCGTGACAGATTGCTGTAGTGCCTCAGCTCAAGCGACTCATGAACCAATCATCTTTTCTTACTAGTTAATTTATAGCATCAAATAAACATTAATGAACATGAGAAGGAATGTTGTTTAAAACACGGAAAGATGTAAATACACACCATTTTTTATGTACAAGTCCACCGAGGTTAATCATCTAACTCCTGACTGCTTTGTCGGACAAAATGGCGGATTCGGCGTTATGATTGGTTAGATCACTTGTCAATCAAACTCCTGGCAAAGGGTCAATTCAGTAGAAAAATCACTCCTCTTTATAACGTAAGGATCACTTCCAACATATGTTGTGATTTATTTTCTGTTTATACCTCTCTTGTAATTGTGTCTAAACCAGTACATTAAGGACTTTCCTCCATCTCATCCGTTCTGCTTTTCACTTCCTAACCCTCCATCTGAATTTTGCGCGTCATCAGAATCACGTGATTGCAAGCTATTGGTTATCCATATCCTATAAAACAAAAGTTTTGCAAGTTATTGCACTTTGATGAAAGATTATGAAAAAAAAAATTGTTTTTCTTTGGAAAAAATGCACAGATAAATTGTGCACAATAAAACCCGGTATATGTAGTAAGAAAGTTAACAGTGTCAATTTTGATTTCAAGTTGACATTAAGTGAAAGACATTTACTGTGTCTGTGGACTCACACTGGTACGATTGTGATGATCTGTGGTTTAATATAGACCAGTGTTCAGATAAGCTGCGGGCTAAATTTGATCATGCATGTTTGCGCTTGTCAGTATGTTTATGTGTGGGTGTGTTGTGAATGTGTGTGTGTGTGTGTATCTCCACACATCCTCATGCGGTGCTGCTGTTGTAATGCAAGTGTGCGGGTGGTTCACACTCTGTCGAAGGACAAATCAAACCTCTGATTGCAAAGCCACGATGGTCTTAACTCACTCGGAGGACGCAAATAAATCTCTGTCATCTGTCCGGCGTCGATCTCTTGGTGTCCTCCAAACCTCTGGATGAAGGAGCTGGAGCCAGTCAGTCATCTTATGAACTGCTGCTCTCAAGCAAAGTAAACAAGCTGGAAAGAAAATTGCTTGGTCTGTTTTCATCTTTCTCTGATTTTTCATTATGGCCAAACTCTCCAGGCCGACAAAACAAACTGAAATGTAAGATTTTCATCTGATTCATGTAATTTGGTGCCTCTGCAGCACAGGAAATTGTGGAAAATACTGTAATTTGACAGTGTTGTAGATGCGGAGTTACATCTTAAAGTTCACTGACCTCCATGGATGTTTTTTTAAAAAACAGAACAGCGTAACATCCAGTCGTACATGGCTGGTTAGATCAATGCATGTCTGTGTTAGTGAGGGAAGCAAAGAGACGGGAGAATGAGCAGGTCAAGGTTGAGTATATGGATCTGACCGGCATGAATATTTATACAAATCGAATCACATATTCAGCAAATATTAACAAGAGTTTAAACAGAGATTGTGAGGGACACATACAGTGAATCCAGTAACCAGGGATGTATCTTTACGATCTGATGCTCAACACTGCAATAACATTAATAGCATGAATAGACCACAGAAATTTGAAACTTAAAGGGTTAGTTCACCCAAAAATGAAAATTCTGTCATTTAGTTCTCACCCTCATGTCGACCTCAAGACCTTCGTTCATTTTCAGAACACAAATTAAGAAATTTTCGATGAAATCTGTGAGCCTTCTGGCCTCTGATAGACTGCAACACAATAACCACATTCAAGGCCCAGAAAGGTAGTAAAGTCATTGTTAAAATAGTCCATGTGGTTCAACCTTAATGTTATCAAGCGAGAGAATACTTTTTGGGCCAGATTTACTGAACGGGGCAAATTAGCCAGAAGCGCAATTCCACAAAGGCGCCGATGGGAGTGGCAAGTTTTGCATGTGATCTACTCCTGATGCCCAAATGAAAGAACACAGACGCAGTCAAATCATTTACATAATGACCAGCGCAATCTACCAACAGCAGTGCAAATTAGCGTTGGGTCGCAAATAAGCAGAGCTGATGCTCATCAGGTGTGGGTTGACACAGGCGCAACTTGTTACATGTAATATACGGATAACATCTTCTTCTGGCATTCCAAAGAAATTAATATGAGTGGAAAATATTTTCTCCCTTCTACCTCATGCTCTCTGTTCTCTGCTGTGTCTCCTCCTAGCGATTGCAGCCATGTCGCGAAACGGGTTAAGACATGCTTTTTTGGGGAGCTAAATAATGGCGAAAATACCAGGAAATTAACTAGCTGAAACATTAGTAAATCATGTTGCGTGATTCATTTAAATAACATCCTTAATAAAATGAGCCGGCATTCTGATGTAGAACCCGGAAGCGCTGTAGTGTGTTTACAACGTCAACAGTATAGAAGACTGACATGGAAGAGAAGAAATTGTTGATGATGACTTTACTACCTTTCTGGGCCTTGAAAGTGGTAATTGTGTATGCAGTTTACATATTTTGAACATGTTTCCCAAATAATTTGTTTATAATCAGAAAAATAGCTCTGTTGGACTGAAAAGCCTTCATGTAAACACCTCAGTCCAATCAACAGGGACAAATTAAGCATGTAAATGCTTGAATCAACCTATTTTCTTAATCAGATTCAATAATGCCATGATGCTTATGTTAACATATTTTCTTTATGTCATATGAACGTTTATTTATGTCTTAAGTCTTACGAGCTGGTCAGTGGATGAGACATAATTTTTACTACATTTACTAAATATTTGCTAAAACAAAAAGTTTGTTAGACAAATGTCAGCCAAATGTCAGCTTTCTTTTTTGATATTTCTTCAAGGTAAAAACGTTGCAAAAATTATACTCACTGTAGTTCACACCATTATCACTCTTTTGTCCACTTTCAACCATTTCTGTCCTGATTTCTTTGAGGGGAGGGTCTATGGGTGGGTAAATGTATGGGCTTTTTCAGATCTTTCGATCTAATGGACAAAATAAGCTCACACAATTTACATATGAACATGACCAGAGACGACAGAAAAACATACTGAGATCATCAGCTTCCATTTCTGCTCTGATAGCCTCAAAACCGGCTGAACGCTGTGAGTGTGTGTTAGAAATCAGGAGTGGTGAGAGAACATTGTGCTTGGTACGTTTTTCCTCCTCAAACCAAACTTGGTTTTCAGCCGACAAGTTTTAAATTCCTTCTGGCTAGTGCATTTCAGATAATGTTTTACGCATTAGGTCAATAGGTGGAGAGTAGGCGGTCTTTTGTGGCTGTTCAAACACATTCAACCACATGAGCATTTCCAATACGAAAGCAATCTGGTCAAATGCATTCTTGACTACATCTGGAAGTGGACAAGCTCAAAACATTTCAGACCCCATTTACACCTGTATTTAGTGTTGTCCACTTGTGATCTGATCAACCAAAATGCAACTTAAAGGATTAGTTCACTTTAAAATGAAAATGACCCCAAGCTTTACTCACCCTTAAGCCATCCTAGGTGTATATGACTTCTTTCTGATGAACACAATCGGAGGTATATTAATAAATATTCGGATGCATCTAAGCTTTATAATGGCAGTGAACGGGACCAACGAGTATGAAGCCCAAGAAAGTGTGATTCGTTTGTGTGAGAAAAATATCCATATTTAACAAGTTATAAAGTAAAATATCTAGTTTCCGCCAGACCACCTTCCATATTCAACTTAAAAAGAACGTAGCATAAACGTTTTGAACTGTGAGAGTTTTACACTTCCTTCGTAAATTGAATATGGAAGGCGGTGATTCCAGCATCAATATTTGAACAATGTTTTACAATAAAAAATGTTACAGTAATAGTAATTTATTAATTTATGTCAGGAGTGCACATCAATCATGCTGAATCTAACTGATATTTATATTGATATAAAAAGGAGAACACATTCAGTTGCACCTGCTTCCATTTATTTACGATCACAAGAATGCACAAAACAACTCCACTAAGGCTTTTAAATCCAAAGGCTTACAAATTTAGAAATATATTGATAACATACCCTATGTTTATGTCACTTTTCTGAGCATTTCTATGGATTTTCCTCTAAATTATGCGATGATTGCAATCCGAGGACGTTTGCGCGATCTCTCCATCTAACTATCCTGATCCTTTCAGCCAAAGCAACAGAGGGAGCTCATGAGAGGAAAACAGGAGTAATAATGAGTTATACGAGTTAACCGGAGTGTGTGAATCTGTGAAAGATATGCATTTGTCAGGAATCAAGAGGCACAGGGAAGAGACAGATAAAACATTAAACCAAATAAATACATGATTATAATCACATAAGAATTGTCTACATTCCTCAAGCAGTCTCTGATATTTTAAATAAACGTGTGTATTTATTATCACAACGGTTAACATAAGTAGCCTTTAACATCGCATATATGACTGGCTCTGGCACGCATGACACGTTAGAAGTAAAATATAACATCATAAGGCTTAGGTGCTAGCATCAGTGACAGGTGAAGAACAGACACCGGGTTGTTCATGTATTGCAGGGTCAGGATGCTCTAGTCATGCAGCAGCACTTTTGTGGAAGGTCAGTAAAGTAAAGGGCAATTAAGGGCATGAAAACTGTTTATTGTATTGTGATATTATTAACTAATAAATGTATTAAACTGAAATGTTGTCCCTGAGCGCCGTAAGGACATCTCTCATAAAGATTTGCAACTTTACAAAGTAAACAATGATCCAAAAAACACTTAGCTTCTTCACTAATTAGCACACAAAATACCATTGTGTATGCTACTTCCACCGCCTCACCGGAAGTTGTACACACTTTCTTTTTTACAGTAGCGCCCCGTGGAAACAGTTGGATACCTCCAATTGTGTTCATCAGAAAGAAGAAAGTCATTATCTTTTCGCCCATAGGGAAATGGTTTAACAAATGATTTCTCATGTAAACATCTTGTTAAGAGACACAAATCAAAAAATTGCACAGTGAATATTTCTTTAACTTTTTAATCTCTGTTTTTTTTTTTCTCCAAAAGCAATGAGGCTAGACTAAAAGCAAATGGATGGTTTTGTTTGAGTCTCTTGCAGCTTAGGTTGTTTCTGCTGAGACACATGTATGTTTCTTCTCTGGTGTTTTCACCCAAAAATGAAAATTATGTCATTAACGACTCACCCTCATGTCGTTCCAAACCCGTAAGACCTCCGTTCATCTTCGGAGCACAGTTTAAGATATTTTAGATTTAGTCAGAGAGCTTTCTGTCCCTTCATTGAAAATGTATGTACGGTAGACTGTCCATGTCCAGAAAGTTAATAAAAACATCATCAAAGTGGGTTAGTTAGAAGTTTTTGAAGCATCGAAAATACATTTTGGTCCAAAAATAACAAAAACTACGACTGACCATAACCGATTTTTTTTGGCAGTCTGTTTACATTCACTTAAGACACGACTGATATCTGTGTTTACTTTAATTCCCGCCCAAAATGATTGTCATTGATAGCTTTACATGCACATGGTAGACCCTTTTTTAGGCCTTTTTTAATGCTATTAAAATTATTTATATATTTCATGGCCATGATTACCTGCCAGAATGGATAAGTTAACAGCTGTCAGTGTCACGGATGCTTTGCAGCGCAAAATCTGACAATAAATATGGACTGGAAAATAAACGTAATTTGCGTTTGTTTTTTTATCTAGTCGTTAGATCTAGAATTCTGAAGTGAAATAAAGTAGCAGGTATGATTACATTTATTTTGAATATAATGATAATAACGAGAGAGAGAGTGCACACACGTGAGAGAGAGTAGCCTACCCAGTGAAGCTTTTGGTTTATTTAAAAAAAAAAAAAAAACAGGGCGGTCTCTTTTAAATTAACCAGGCAGAGGTTGAAATTCAGCTGCTGAGTGTGTGTGTGCGCGTGCGCACAATTTCTTTCAAGGAAAATATAGATAGACGTAAAGTTCCCACCTCAATAATAAAGCTGCAAATTTTTAGTGCGAGTGCATACAGGCACGTCTGCTTCATAATACAACATAAAAGCTAACTTTTAGTGAGCAAACATGCCTCCCTCGCCTTGTGGTGGCTTGGAATTCCAAGGGGAGTCGGATATTCGTGTTTAGACGTAGGTTGCATGTCCAGCTGATCAGATGTGGAAAAAATCTGATCTCGTGCGGATTTTTGTGTTTACACGTGTCAGATGTGAGCAAAAAATCAGATTTTTTTGTGCCAGTGTAAATGCAGTCATACTGTAGGAATCATTTGCATTGTCTTTTTATTTCTTCTAAGGATTTTTAGGTTTTAGGTTTTTTCCCTATCTATCTATTCCAACTCATCCAACATTCACAATTTGTATTTGTGCACTAAAGTAATTTCAGGCACTGTGCATATTTTTATGTCTCTTAACTAGACTGCTATGACCAAATGCTTATGATGTACCATTGCTCACTTATAAGTTGATTTGGATAAATGCATCTGCCAAATGAATAAATGTAAATGTGAAGATGTACCCATTTTACTTGTCAAACAGACTCGTCTTACAAAAAAAAAACATTTATAATCCCAAACCTGATTGTCAAGTTTGAAAACCATGTGAAAAACAGCAGCCACAATGTCCATCTTGATTTATAGGCAAATAATATAGTATAATTAGAAAACGAGAAAGCCCACCAAAGCTCCATTACGGCCGCTCGTTTGTCTTTGTCAAAGCACAGGGTTGTTGTGGTGGGTAAACACTGATGATGTTCTGTCATTGTGTTTGGATGGTTTGAATGGTTTTGTCACATCATGTAAACAAATTACTGCTGGGGTTGAAAGATTACACTCACTAAATTACTTGAGCATGAATACATACTGTGAAAGGGTGACAAAATTAAGGAGAAGAATAGCTGCATATTCATTATCAGGATGAGAGTAGTTACATCTTTTGTTGTTCTTTGCTTTTTTTGGTTGCTTTATTGGTGTTATTTTTTGCTCTGAAAAATATGGAAGCCATTTTCTGCCTGATTTGATTATTGTGACTTTTGGTCTGGTTTTAATACAATTCATTAAAAAAAAAAAAAAACTATTAATTGTAACCATTGTAAAAGCAGTTCAAAACAATATGCCTCTTATGCAATGTTCCCTCTAATTTTATTTCTCGCTGAGCAAAACTTTTCCCTGTTGAGTGCACATTTTGGCCACCTGAGCAAAAACAATGAACTTAAACACACACACACAAAAAAAATGGTTTTATCATGCAACTGTAACATTTAACTTTAATGTGCCATTTCTATTTTATTTGACCCTTGATGTAACTTAGTGATGTATTAAATATATGTTTGAAAACACATTACTTGAGATTTTTTCACATTGCTGTATTAACCGTACCAGTCTTTACCAAGAAATTCTATTAAAAAATAATTTCTGTCCTCCTGCAGGACAGTTCAATTCTTTATAATAATATAATATGAGCAGTTACAATGATGGTTTGGGACAACCATAATGTGTTTTTGTACAGTCAGTTATTAGCAACAGACAGTGTTAAACCATCAAAATGACATGTTTATTGCTTATGAATTTCCCAGATTTTATATACCAAGAGGTTAAGATTTTTCGTGGCAAGGAGCCCTAAACAATCCCCTTGTGAGATCAATTTTTTATTAGGCTTACATTATAATATAATATAATAAAATATAATATTTAAGTATTTAAACTGATATACAGTATTATATCAGTTTAAATGCTTCCATTTGTTTTAATATATTATATAGTGAAAACAAACTGAAGCATTTAAACAGATCTGATAGCTAAATATTTTTAAGAAAAGTGAACGTTAACTCTTTTATAGTTATCTAAACATCCCTGAAACCCACACCACCACACACAAAAATCTATTTAAACTGAGGTATATCACTGATGTATTTTGAGTTTGCAAGCTATACCTGTGGTGGGTGTGTGATTGTAAATGTCTCAGAGTTTTGTTAGCATTCTGTGCCCATCATCCGTTATTTCCACCACTTTTCATTAAAACATGGCTTTTTATTTCACATTTCTTTTCGTTTCGCGTTGCCTCTCGTATTGATGTATTTAGTCCGCAAACATTACAGTATTCTTACCGCGACTGATTTGGCTCAGGGCCAGCCAGCTCACACGCGCTCAATCGTTCTCTTTGTATGAAACCTGTAAACCGCATTCACTGGTTCCAACTCTATAGCGACAATAACTCTATAGCGGTTGTCCAGAGCACTGCAATTATTTCTCATTTAAACTACTACAATCATTTTCATGTCTGTTCTTTGCGCAGCAAATATTTTTTCTGCATGGCTTCAGAAGTGCACGGCCGTGCATGCGCGCAGCTTAGAGGGAACATTGCTCTTATGTTATAACAAAAGTATGAGTTTACAAAAACAGATTACAAAAATAAAACATAAATATAAGATAAAACAGTATTTAACATTATTTAACATATTTTAATATTATGTTTTCATTTTCACAATCTGTTTATACTGTATACAGAAATTACAACTTTTTAACGTAACTATTTTTAAATATTATTTTGCATTTTAGACACATTTTAAGCACAGAGTAAGTTGCAAGTATTTTTTTTTTTTCATATCTGAGTGTACCTGCACCACATGATATAGCCTAGTTAAGATGCTTGTGTGTAAATTGCTGCGTTGTGACTGCGGAAATTTTGGGATGTTTTAAATTGTGCAAAAAATCCCGCACCCTGTTGAGGCCCTGTTATAAAACACATACAAACAGTATTACTTTAATTTAACATGAATAGTTCGTTTGTTACTACCTTTAAACCGTTAACAATGTTTCTTTTTATAACTGATGGTAATGACGCTCTGCTCTGGTCTAGGTTATGTTCTTAATGAAGTAGCGGCGTACGCATGACAAAGTGTAGCTGCACAGCCCCCTCTGTTGGTGAATATAATCACTACATGATTGCTCTAATAACCAACAGGCTGCTGTATGTTGGTCGGGCTTTTTTGCAGTGTATTTGCGGGTTCTTTTGAACAAGCTGTAAAACGGACATTTCCAGGGACAGAATACCAAAAAACATTACTGTCCCCAGAAAACGGAGACATCTGGTCTATTATATCCTAATTTCTGTCATAACAACTCTCTGAAGATTTTTAGCATGGTAATGGATATGACAATGTTAATGTATATGTAATGTTATTGCTGCTGCTGCTGCAGACCAAGTACAGGAACTTGCTACTGCCAATAAACGCTGATTCGCTGCTGTGCATATGTAAGACATACTGCTGCTGCACAAATAGTATATATATATATATATATATATATATATATATTTTTTAGGGGTGTAACGATACGCTCAGCTCACGATACGGTACGTATCTCGATACGGAGTTCACGATACGATACATATCACGATATTTTGAACAAAATGAAACTGAAATTCAAACAAGATTTATTCAAAAAACATTAACAAATTTCAATAATTTTCCTTGTTGTACATACAAGATCACATTTCAAGGTTTAATAAAAACCTTCTGTATTCAAATCAACAGCTGAATAGGTCTGTCTGTCACTGAAAAAGAATGTTAAATTTAACATGAACTTTCACACCGTTCACATATCGCGTCTAAAAACGCGTGGAAGGTGCGGCCGCACCGCTTCTCCTTCTTTCCAAAGCACTTGCGCTCCAGTGGTGTCGGTCGTTGCTATGCAACCATGAACTGCGCTCTCGAAGAGGATCAGGAAGTTTCTGCAAAGGATAAATGATTTCTAGCCCTTGCATATAAAAACCACCCTGTACAGCTATGATCAGCTGTTCGGCTGAGCTTTTGATGTTTTGTTACAGAAAGGCCGAAGCTGATCGGTTGATTTTTGTCACACGACCTGCGGTGCACTTGCGGCATTCTGAAAAGTTGAGAATTGTTCATCTCGATGCGCCTGAAAAACGCACCGGATGCGCGTCGCGACCGCGTTGATCCCATTATGAGCGTGCCTGCCGCACGGCTACATTTGAAATAACTGACTTGCACGCGGAAAAGGCGCAATATGTGAACAGCCCCCGCGGAACTTCTTAAAGCAAAGCATCGCAAGCATCTTTTGCTTTTCTGTGAGCACAGCTGTTGCTGTGGCACTGCGGTAAAGGAAAGCCACGACTTTTCTCACGAGACCAAGCAAGAGACTGACGCGAGAAACGTTTAAACCTGCTTGCAAGATTCAATGTGTGCCCGAAACACTTACTGAACTAGAGAGCTGATTGAGACACATCATTTATATGCGGTGACAACTGGCTTCTCTCACTCCCACCTTGCAGAGTAGGTCACGTTGGCAGCTCAACCAATAAGATTAGACTGCCGTCATATCGTAAAAGCATCGTCATCACTCTACGATGCATATCGTAACATTTTTGCATCGCAAAATATCATACTGCGCTAAATTGTTACACCCCTAATATATAAATATATATATATATATATATATATAATAAAATTACCCATAGCAGATCTATACAGGTGGAGCTGGGGGAGGAGGGTTTCAGAGGAACAGCATGCTGCTATAGTGATATCATTCAAATGATGTGAGCAGCAAGTTCATTGGCTGCAGATGTGACATGAACCATTCAGCTTGTGCCAAGCAGTTAACGCCACACCACAGTTTGTGCCATCTAGAGTTTCATGACAAAACTAGGAATAAATTTTATTTTGTTTACAATTGCACATTTATTTAAAGTAACTAGGACTTATTTCTCAATTGCAAATTTTTCACAATGGGATGTTTAATTAAAATTATTTTAAATTTTATCACAATTACATTTTTTTTTTTTTTTACCCTGAGAGGAAAACAGGCTTCCAAAGGAAATAGACTTCCAGTAAATTTAAACCTTGAACCTGCTAGGGCAGATACTGTGACTTTTATCTAGCAGTTTGAGAAAACCCACTCAAGTTTCATCCATCTGCCAGTCAACTTATAAAAGCTCTCTCCATTTCTAATCCTCAGGGTGAATAAGAATATTCAGAATGAAAGAAATGGAAAAAGAAAGTGCTCTGACAAAAGAGCAGATGATAAGGTACGCCCTGCTGCCCTACTGTGTTCTTCTCTCAATGGAGGGGCCATAAATGGTCTAAAAAGAACATTGTGCTGTAAAATTCAACGAATTCAACTCGGTTTTTTTAATATACAGTAGGGTTTTCTCACAGTGTATGTCTGTAGTAATTCAGCTGTACTTCAGAACTGGGTTATGATGATATTTCTGCAGTGTGATGTTAATGATCTGGAGCACTACGGCTTTGGAAGACTTTGTAAGTAAGAAGTAAAGACATTTTATTCTGCATGCACACTGAATGGTTGTTGATGCATTCTTCAAACAATCAAAGAACTAACACATTTTTGTAGAAAATACAGAACTAAATGTTTGCATTTTCTTAAATTAAGGTGTATGAGGTTTTTAATGAAATTGAATGAAAAGTGTATGAGTGGTGCTTACACAATGCAAGTCACATGTGGTTACCAGGAGGTTCTGAGTAGTTGCTATGGTGTTGCTAGTTTCTCGGGTGTTCTGGGTGGTTTCTTACTGGTCTATAGATATGGAGTTTTGAGCTGTTTTATCATATGCTGTGTGAAAACCATTTGTCTGATCAATTAGAGAAGTAATAGCACACCTATCTGCACAATATTAGGTATAATTTTTTATAGCACAGACCATGGGATAAGTTACATACTGAAGTTTAATACTAAGCACCACTAATTAAAATTTTAAAATCTGATTGCATGAGCCACATTCCGAGCTGTTGTAAAACAGCCAATATGTGCATGGATATGACTTCACAACTGTTGATTTCTATATTAATGTGGCACAAGCAGTGTTGGACACGTTACTTTAAAAAAGTAATTAGTTATAGTTACTAGTTACTTCTCACAAATAGTAACGGAGTTAGTAACGGAGTTACATCCTTATAAAAGTAACTAATTACCAGGGAAAGTAACTATTGCATTACTTTAAAATTAAATGTCAAATAACTTAAATGCCCTCATTATTAAATATAAGTCTAAGAATAAATAATTCTTGATCCAACTCGTGACTCATTATCTGCTCTTGATTATGAAATTTCTCTGTACTGTACAATACGTGTTGGTAGCCATTAAAGAAAATGTAGTTTCATATATATGTTTAAATAGTCCTATGTTATGTTTTAAATTAATTTACTTGATTATGAAAAGTGAACAGTATGAGTAGATTCATCATAAGATGTGCAATATATCGGGAGTGATGGAGTGGGTCAGACATGATTTTGACCACTTCATTAAGTTTTGTTTTATAGAAAGCCTCTCTTTAAAGTGAATTTCGTTTTGTAAAAATTGTATCTTAATTTTAATCAATGTTTCATCAGCCAATTGCCTGGATTTAATAAATAAGAAGCAAATATAGCAGACAATATAATCATCACTTGCGCGTGAACTGGAGCGCGACTTATAGGCTAAATGAACCAAAACTCAGCATATAGGCTGCTTGCCTCGCAGACATGAGAAATATATCTATAGAAAGCTTGAAATATCTAAAAACGAAAAGAAATAGGCTACTCTGATTATGTAGCCGAATCCGAATGAAATGTACATTTTCTCTCTAGGCGTGTCCAGTATGCGGAGATGATGAGAGTCAGCAATGTCAACATCTTTGCAGCCAACACTGATTCAGAAAACATTATTAATAAATGATTACAATGTCTCCTTGCTGTTTTTTTGTCATATTCATAATCATAACTTTTGCCTTTTTTTTTTGCCGGCATAGCCTATATTACATAAACGCTCATTATTAGTTTATTCTCTCCAAGAAATTAAATTAATATAAATGTGATTAGTCAACTAATGGCTTAAATGAACAACTACTAGTCGACTAGAAAAACTCATTTCACATATTTTTGATCCAGCATGTCACAAAGGGTATTCTGGCTTGAGCTCGCGCTCAGCTCGCATGCTCTGACACACACACACACACACACACACACACACAGAGCATCGTACATTATTATCAGTTTAAAATTATATTTGTGTATGACTAACCGCAGCACACACCAGAGAAAAATCTTTGCAGGTCCTATGAGAGAGAGCTTACTCGGATGAAAACCGCTTCAGTGAGCTCAATTATAGTAACGCGGCATTTTTTTTTTGCCAGTAACGGTAACAGGAGAAAAAGTAATTTGTTTGATTACTCGTTACTGAAAAAAGTAACGGCGTTAGTAACGCTGTTATTCCCATCACTGGGCACAAGTAGCATAAAGTTCAATGATCAATATTACTTGGCAAAATCAAGAATACGTGCTTAGTGCAAAGTGACTGATGGAGCATTTAATTTGCATGGAATCAAAGCCTCAAACCTAAAATTTAACTTTTCTTTTGCTTCCTTGCAAGCGTTGATATTTAATTATTATTAATTAACTGTTTTTTTTTTCACGCACTTCCACCATTTTCACCAAACTTGCACCATTGGTTGAACCAGAAGTAGAGATGTCGGGTTAAGGTTAGGGTTAGTTAAAGTGTTTTAATTTAGACAAAAATTACACACATCATTTTAACATTGGTATTTTTTATCATAATGCTGTTGCTGAAATTGTATTAAAGAAAATATTTTACCACTAATGCATCATGCCTAACAGTTTCTCTGCGTTTTGTCCTTTATTTACTGATTATTTCACATTTAACAGCCATTTACAAACAGCAGACACAATATCTGTCTTGATTTATAGCTGTGTAATATAATGTAATTAGAAACAAAGAAAGCCCAGCAAAGCTCCATTACGGCTCCCTTGCAAGCAGTGATTCTGGCGATGTCCTGATATTTATGTCTTGTTTTTTTTATATTTGTGCACAACAAAAGTAATGAATGTTTTCCAGACAGGTTTTTCATGCACTTACCCTTATTATTGCTTAGGCAATATATTTAACCACTGTTCATCATGCCTAACAATAATGCACAGCCTTTTGTACTTTATTTACTCAGGACACATTAGAGTGGTCCATTGGGATGCAGGTTCGTGTCATGTCCTGATCTCATTCCCCACATCCTCTCCTTTCTAGTCTACCTCTTCTACACTTTCAATTATAGGCATAGCCCATAAATGACAATGAGAAAGAAAGGTTTTATAAGAAAGGCAGCCGAGCTCCTCCCGCTGGTTCTAATTAACAGAACAGAGATAAGAAGCACCGCCTCTCTTTCAGCCCACTGGCTAAATTGTAAAAAGCTTCTGGGCAGAAATAAATTTGCTCAATTGAAGTCATTTGGGAAAGAAAAGGAACCTCACACAGAGAAAAGGACAGTCTTCACCTACCATTTAGTTCTAATCTGTTTTGTATGTCCACTCCATGAAACGTTCACAATCACTTCAGTGGTCAGAATGTAAAAACTTTCTCGAAACGATAATGGAATGTCATTCCAGTGGAAAGTTACTGCTGCAGATCTCACAAAAGAACATTTTCTCTCGGGGTAGAAGATATGGCATGACCATCACTCATTTATCTGACTACCGCAGGCCTCTATCTCATCTTTAAGTAAAGAAGAACCAGGCTGTTGAAACATATGTAATGCTTTCAGTTTCATGTCTGAGGTGCTAGATAGGGCCGCACTATCTTTTCCCTGGAAATACTCAATCGTTGTATGTTCTTGCCAAGGTGAAGAATGAGATGGGGAGAATCTGCTGCTCCTGCTGTTTATTACTGACTCAACAAGACCTTGACTTGTTTTGGGTGGTTTGTGGATTTTATTGGCTTGGAAGAATGTATGCAAGGTCAAAATTTTGCACGGATATTTATCTTAAAAAATAAATATCTGAAGTAAAAATGTTATTTCTCTTCTTTTATGCATTTCGCTGCTGTTGTACTTTAAACTTGCCATTGTGCACTATGAATATCGGTGGCTCTTATAACAAATTGCATGTGATGTTCCTCATTTGTAAGTTGCTCTGGATAAAAGCACCTGCTAAATGAATAAATGTGCATGTAAAATGTGAAGTAGCACAGAATTCATGGAATGAATGTCCTCAGACAAACAGATTGACATAAGATGTGCACAGTACAATCCTGTGATCTAGCTGTAAAGTTATTAGCAAATAGATAAAAGGTTTAACTTAAACACTTCAGCCTGGTTTCACAGACAAGGCTTAGATTAAGCCAGGATTAGGCCTTAGTTCAATTAGGACACTTAAGTAGCTTTTAAAAACGTGCCTTAGATAAAAACAGTTACTGTTGTGCATCTTGAAACAAAACAATGGCATTGACTTATTTTAAAGGGAACCTATAGTGCCCCTTTTACAAGATGTAATATAAGTCTCTGGTGTCCGCAGAATGTGTCTGTGAAGTTTCAGCTCAAAATACCTCACAGATCATTTATTATAGCTTGTCAAATTTGCCCCTATTTGGGTGTGAGCAAAAACACACCATTTTTGTGTGTGTCCCTTTAAATGCAAATGAGCTGTTGCTCTTGGCCCCCTTTCCAGAACAGGGCGGACCGGGGTCGGACACTGATGGAGAGACTCAGGAAGAAGTTACAACATTTAGAATGAAACTGGACGTTTCTGAATGGATAACAGATAAATTTATGTAGTTGCTGTGGAGTTGATTTAACTCATCGACTAGCATGTGCTGTCATGTTAATCTTTTGTGCAAATCCAGCGTTGAATTGATCCTTGTTTGTGAAGCAGTCCGGCGTAAAATGACGGCATGGTAACAACACTCTACTACAACAACTCTTCCTCTTCTCTAAAGCAGCCCAACATGGCCTCACCCACTTTGTTGTGTGTTCCCGGGGCAGGGTTTATGTAAATTTTGGGGTTTGTGATGTCACCAACCTGGGAAGAAGCTTGTTGTAGTCCCTACCAGCCATTTGTTGTAGTCCTAAAAAAGTGATTTCTGTAAAAGAAAATCTCCCTTTGCAGTAAACTTTGAGCATCGTAATTTGCAGATGTTGGGACTAGGTTTAAGCCTTGTCTGTGAAACCGGGGGATAATCTAGCACTATGGCCAATGCTCCTCTAGTGTGTACACTTGTGAGACTATTTCCAGACACTATGACTATGTTTTAAACCTGTTTGAAATCTAGGGCCCTATTTTAATGATCTTTAACAACAGGAAGAATGGTCGGTGCACCCGGCACATGGTCTAAAAGGGTTGTCCCTATTCTCTTAATGAGTAATGGGTGTGGTGTAACATGCAATAAACCAATCAGAGTCTCATCTCCCATTCCATTTAAAAGCCAGTTGCGCCATGGCGAATTCACTTTTTACATGGCAGAATTTGCAAGCAGAAAAACTGAACGCTTCTCTAGCGAGGAAACGGATATGGAGGAAACAGATATGCTCATGCGTGAGGTTAAAGTGCACGAGCAGACCATCTACGGAACAAGCCGGATTCCACCAAAGCATTTTTATCTTTATGCACACAATAATAATCTTTTACATTGTAATCATTTTATTTTTAATATTTGGCATGATTGTGTGCTGCTGCGCATCCCTGTGTGTGTAATAAGCATAGTGTATGTGCATTGTGCACCCGCATATGGGTGCATATTACTAACGCGCTCGTTAACTCTCTGGAGTCCGTTAACGCGCCGGCGCGTTTTGCAGGATTTTTTTCACATTGCAGCAAAACAGACTTAAAATACTCCGTCATTTCTTGTCATAAAGACACAAGTAATATATCAATTGAAACAATAGAATATCTTCTTTTATTTGTGTACACTCAGAGTAAAAACACAATGTTGTGCTTTTTGTAAAATAAAGAAAACTAACATAATGCGTGATCTCGCGTCTCCCTCTGAACGAAGTCCAATCTGATAGTTCTCAGAAAATGAACTGTAACTTATGAATACTAATGACAAAAAACATGACACTTATGTCTAAAGAAACGTTGAAATGTCAGGTTTTAAATTGTGCAAGTCAAATCGAAAACAAACATTCTGTGTTTATGTAATCTGTATGAAAAGAGAGCCATGTCAGAAGTCTGTGATTCAGCTCATTATCCGCTAATGCGGCCACGCCCACGGAGCCAGCGCTATTCAGAGGCAAATTCAGAGGCAATACTTGTATGCATCGTCCCAATCGTGTATTTATTGTCTTGAAAAGTGTTTATCTGGATGTTAAAGCCATGGTTAGTGACCTCTAGAAGACATGCCGTTAGTTCCTGGTTCCTTTTCTTCTTTATATGAATTTGTGGCCTAAAGGTGTACAGAGAGCGCCCTCCGGCTGCAAGTATGAATTGAAAACACCATTCCTGAAATGTCCTCTTCTTCTTGATATGAATTTGTGGACTAAAGGTGTACAGAGCGCCCTCCGGCTGCAAGTATGAATTGAAAACACAGTATCCAGCACTCATAGTGATGATAATAAATATTGAATAAATATTACTCCTCAGTATAGAAAATTGACATAAACATATAAGAATCCATCAATATTTCTCCAAATGTGCATGCTTTTTAAGCTAAAAGCCTATATGAAATGCCATAGAGGTAACATAATTGTTCAGACACTTTGCATCACAGAAATACATGATATTTTAAAGAATATAATAGAATACCATTATTTTAAATTGAGCTGAGACATGATTACAGAGGGTTTTTTCACAGCCTACCTGACTGAAAGACCTCATTAATATGCAAGTCATTTCAGGTCATTATTGTGCGATTCTTTTGTCTTCTCAGGTGTAAATGACCCATTATTCATGATGATTCACGCCTCCATGCATACTGTGTTTCTTGACAAAAAGTGTCTTACAAAAACTAAATCAATATATTGTTTTATATGAAGGAGTAGGCAGCATAATTTTTACATAATTCTGAAGCAAAAACTCCAATACCCAGAAGTCTTGTGAACACAGATTTAATATACATTTTTGGTCTTATTTCAGTGACTTAAGTTTTTTGTTTTTTCAATAACCACGCATAAACATTATTCCTTCAAAAACAAAAACATGTACATACATGTTCCTCACATATTATGGTAGCCTAGTTTGTGCTGAATACAGTGTAATAACACTTGTGTCATTAATATGTTTATGAACAACTGAAAAAAGCACAAATGTCAGGGCATGTCAAAACTTCTCCAGGCCCCAAATCAGCCTCAGACTCCAGAGGGTTAAATAACAAAAAAAAAAATTGCGCCATTGACTTTAGACCAGGTTTTTTGCTGGTCAGTGGGTGTTTTCAGTTGCCTCAAAATAGCAACGACGTGGCGCAGGACGTGAAAATGATAACTGTGTCAGGCTGAAACTAGCAAAAAAGACTTACGTCATGAATGGCGCTGCATTGCACCGGGTGAATGATAGGGCGTTAGATGAGAAAGCAGTAATGAAATGGCAAGAGAGTGAAAGAGTGCAAAAGAGATCTAAAACAATAAATAAAAAAAACATCAAACTGCTCTGCACATTTCCCCAAGCAGTCTTATCTATATTTTAATCTTTTTTTTTCTTCTTTCTCCCTATTCTGTGTCTCCGTATAAACATGACCGCAAGC
The DNA here is from genome assembly GCA_036281575.1 of Ancherythroculter nigrocauda. Classification (NCBI taxonomy): domain Eukaryota; kingdom Metazoa; phylum Chordata; class Actinopteri; order Cypriniformes; family Xenocyprididae; genus Ancherythroculter; species Ancherythroculter nigrocauda. The sequence goes on along the minus strand of VTFQ01000023.1, from coordinate 6,102,284 downwards.
TCTTCCTCCTTGTTGCTTGTTGACATGTAAAGAATAAACTCTCCTGTTTCTGTATGCATGAGTTTGTGTGACAATGAATTCTGGGATTGTAGCTTCAGTCGAAGGTGGTGTTGTTTTGTATAGTGTGCGCTCCGACATGGTACAAAACAAACCACCGTGAGTCTGACAGTGATGAGCTTCAGTCTCGGAGAGTTCACTTGGCTTTAGTGTCAACTTCTCAGCCTGAAACTTTAACTTAGATTTAGAAGAAAGAAATCGCTATTATTACTTCCTAATCCAATTTAAAATGGTGTTTAGGTGCGTTTTCACATATGAAATGTTTAAGTTCACATACATTGGGTTCCAAAAGTCTGAAAACACATTGAAACCTGGAAATAATACAATAAATTATATTATATTGGAGAAGACAAAATGATCTCAAATTGCTGGACTCCCTGTGTATGTTGGTAAATAATGTAATTAGGGTTGTTACAGTATAAAGTTTCAGTAGTCTGTACCAATACCAGTAAAATGTCACAGTTCTCAATACCAATTTTGGTAACCGAGCAAAAACTGTTGAATTAAGTACTTTAAAAAATGTCCCGTTTTGTCTCGTCTGTTGATTACTACTGTCATTCATCACAGTTGCCGATTCAAGTCGTGCATTTAAATACGATTGTCAATCCAGAAACTTTGCAGTGTACTGAAAAACTAAACTTGTATTCAGATTGTGAATAGGTAATAAACAGAAATCAAGAGAAGAGCCCTCCCTTTATAATCACTAAAGCTGTCTCCCTGAATTCTGCACTCTCACAAAAACTCTCGTTATATGAATCTCTTGTTTACATTTTTTGGTTATAAATATGTGTTTCAAGACTATTGCCCCTATTCAGTTTTCTAAAATATAAAATTAAGAGTTTCTAAAAATAAATTTGTCTTGCAAGCAGAGTGTTTTCATGGCAAAAGTTTAGTGATTGATGACCATGACTGACAATACGCAATACTGTTTGTCTTTACCATATGCAAATCTCTTTTGAACCTCACTAAAACAATGTGTGTGTGCCACTCAAACCAGCAACAGCTAAAGGAGCAAATGATCCTCTAATTCAGACTGTACTTTGCTGTTTGGTGATCGTGCCACATCAAACCACATTTAAAGAATCCAACTGATGTGTCAAAGGTGAATATATGCAGGTTATAAAGCGTTTTAGGTTCTTCTCATAATGTAAGGGGCGGGCATGTTATCACTTGAAACCAATGAAAATAAGAGAAAATAAAAGTATTACAGATGACTGTAATATATACCAAATATAATGCTGAAAATAATGCTGTATGGACCATTTATGTTAAATATGGTCTGAAAAATATACAGATCTAATTAGGCATTCTAGAAACTTTCCGGCAGGTGTGTTGAGGCGAGTTGGAGCTAAACTCTGCAGGACGGTGGCCCTCCAGGACAGAGTTTGGACAATAGATAGAGTGTTCAAACAAACACGAATAAGATCGTTTGAAAGCAGCGTCTATCAGCGGGTACCGAATATACCCAGTATTCGCTTCTACTGGTACTGCAGAAATGCTGGTACCATCAATTTTTTTTTCTTTTTTCTTTTTTTTTTTTAGTACCGACTTGTACAGACTTAGTACTTTTGATGACCCTAAATGTAATATTGTATATACTGTATATGATTTTAAAAAATCTGTTTAATGAAATAGTGTTGGAAAAACTATTTTTGCTTGTTTATATCTTGCAGTCTGAATTGACCTTTTCTTCAAAATGATAAATCCTCTGATTAGGGGAAAGAAATTGTAAACCATTTCAGAGCAAATTTAGGAATAATTTCAAGATATATTAGAGATATTCAAGATATATTGAATAAAATATTGATAATTTTATAGCTCTGTTGCCAAATTCAAATAGGCAGGCAGTCATGGCGTGTCTGCCATGGAATGTCATGCACTTTTTCAATACATGTTCCTGGTCTTATTGTGCACAATTATTATAGACAATCCCCAACATCAATTTCAAAGTCCTTCTGCTTCATATCTTTACTTTCATTAATTGTTGATTGTAAATTTGCTCTACAGACTCTGTAATGTTGTCCAGATGGTTGTCAATTAGATTTGAGTCCTTGTAAATTCCCTCTTCATTTCTGTGCGAAGCCATGGGGACGGATCAGATGATGGCGGAGTTGTTTCCTGTTTTTTCGTCTTTCTTGTTTCAGTCTTCCTTGAAGCTGGCGTTAAATTATGTTGGCTGCAATCCTTAAGAAAAATGCTTAGGTTATATTGAATGGTTTTGAAGTTAATTTAAATGTGTTTATTGTGGGAACTAGGCCTAATATGCCTCATATGGAAATAAAATAAATAAATAAATATATTAGTCATGTTTACATTAACATTTACACATTTGGCAGACTGTTTTATCCACACTTAGTTTTGAATGCATGTTTCAAACATTCTCTATATTTACAGTATTTAGTTCAGTTTCTTTATTCAAATAGCACAGAATCTAATGTGGTGAATTTTGTAAGGGAAATCAGCAGAATCCTGTAAAATGGATTTCAGTATAGCAAAATATGTCAAATAACATTGCTTGGGTTAGGACTTTTTTTTTTGTGCATCTATCAAATGACAATTGCACAAAAATATAGTTTGATTTTTATCCATAGCCTTTGACATGAACAAAAGATATGGAGAGCATTTTTTCATCCCTTAAAGTTGATGACCCTATTTATTCACAATCATATGGTTAGCTGCCTTTTATTATTTGCATTTAGCATTGTTTTTTTCTCTGCCGACTGATCAGAACCCGTCTGTGTGAGTGAACTCAAATTTCATCATATTATATTCATTTCGGGCAATAGAGCCGCTGCAATGTCCTGTTATAAAAAGAAAGTGAAAACAAGACGCCGTAGTTGTATTATTTACAGTTTGTTCCATCATGCTTAACGAGGCGGATGAAACTGAAAAGCGTAAATCGTGGGCATCTGTGTCAACGAAAATATCTCATCAGAAATAAACGCTTCTCTCCTTTGAGGTTTGCAAGAAAAAAATGAGTTAATGTACAGAGAGGATGGAGAGATTTCTATGGCAATGATTGTGGTGGAAACATGAGCACACACAATATGTTTACAATGTTTTCATGCTAATTATTTCTAGGACATGATTTGGTCCCCAGAGAAACTTTTGCATGTGAGGAGGACATCTGCTGCTTCTCTGTGCAGGCCATGAAGTTAATTGTAGTGAAGTACATTTACATTGAGTTTTTGAATGTCTATTAACCAGTGGGTAGCTTTTGGGTAACTTTGTAGCTTATAAATGCATTAAAATTAATCTAATATTTGTTTATGCAAAAGTGTTTTAAATGGTTTTTAGCATGTTGCTATTTGGTAACTTGCTACAGTATTCCAGCTGGTTCCTATGGCATTGCAAAGGTGGTTACACTTCAATATGTAAATCTAGTTTTAGAGGGTTATTTAAATCCCTTGTACCCCTTATTTCTTTAATATAGTAAATGTGATGTTGATGTTTGCCTTGCAATTATAATAGAAGAAATTGTACATTTTACTGCATGGAATTTTAATTACCATATATTTTGTCCCAGTCCCTCTGGCATTATCAGCTTCACAATGACATCAAGATAAAGCACAATCTGTTTCCTGCTTCCAGTGGAACAGAATCCGATTGGATCGTTTTATCATAGTCATCATGATTATATCATAACATACGCCAATCTATTGCATTATCACCACCTAAACATACTTTTATCTGTGTGAGTCATTCCTGAAGGTCATTTCCTGTAGTTCTCATGCCCTTCTGTTTGGCCTCCCAGCTGACGGCTAGACTCCTGTGATCCTGTGTTTCCCCAGTAGGATTATGGCCTTATTGAAATCCCTATCAGATTTTTGCTTCTCTTCAATCCTTCAATTCTATTCCTTCTGCAGAAATGCTCTGTGCATCTCAATGATATATAAGCCATTGTGTTCAACTTGTCTTTTTTTCCCCCTCGTCTCTCTCTCTCTCTCTCCAATAATCCATTCTCCCCAGGCAAAGGTCAGGGTGCGTTCAGTTGTGGCGGTCTGGTACCGCTGAGAAATGCTAAACAGGTGCACACAGAGAGGGTTAGAGTTTCATTCCTCGATTCTGAAGTCTTCCAGCAATTCCTAAAAGTTTGTGTGGCATTCCTGGAACGCTTTTACATTAGTATCAGACTAATTCAGACTAATAAACACATTTTTATACGTATAAGTTATTTTATATGTCATTACACAGAATAAATATAATATTATAGTGTATAGGTGACTCTTATGGGGGGAATTTTTGAGGGGGGAATAGGTTGTTTGCAATCACATGGTTCTGGTGACGCGCGAAATTCCGGTGGAGGGCAAGCAGTGAAAATTAGAATGGAAGAGATGGAGAAAAGTTCTTTCTGTGCTGATTTAGAAAGGTATAAACAGAAAATCACAACATATGTTGGACATGGTCTTTATGTTATGAAGATGAGCGACTTTTTTACTGAATTGAAAGACTTGATTGCCATCGAGGAGGCAGATATAGAGAATGTGAAGCTGCCGTCTCGCCGAGTTCAGTTCTAGTTTGGTTTGTTTATATCGCGCTGCCTTTCTGCTAGTGATGTTAAGGGCAGTATTATAATTTTCTGTCATGATTGTGAAAAATATCGCCATTGTTGGTCATTTATGCTGAATCGAGAATTGTAATAGGAACTCACGATATCGTTCAAGGAAAAAGACTGGACAGTGTACAACACAGATACAACACAATTTTCGCCTTGGTTGAAAAGGTGAGGGAAGACGACTAGCAAATAATAATAATGTCACTAAATAAACCCACTGCCTTTCACTCAAAATAATCACATACTTAGCTGAGGTTTGTATTTGTTTTTTTGTGTAATAATTAATTAACATTACATTTGCGAGTATGACTCTCACTCGCTTGTGAATGATTATAACTTGCGCACAGCCACTTCAAAACTGTTCACGAGCTTCTATGGGTTTGATTTTGGTTGTCATTTGTTGAAATAAATACAAAAATACAGCATGTGCGCAGCTTTATTTACTGTGTTGATGTAATTCCCAATGATATATCTAGAAGCCCCTCCCCTTTTTTCAAAATAGCCAATAGCGTTTCGCCTAGATCACAGCTCGGCCAGAGCCTTTGAGCTCGTAAAACCCAATTTTCCTCACAATCTCTAACCATTTCTCCTCTTCTTGCTTTAAAATATAGCAGTATTTGTAGAATTCAGATGTGTCCGAACGTTTTGTGGTTTACACTGACTCATGCGTATGATGCACTCTGTGCTTTAACACAGACAGAAGCAGGTATATCAAGTTGCTGTCACTTTAAGACCGAATTTACTGGATCCAATATACTGTCACACATGCATTTTCACGTGAATACTTGCCAAGACGGGTATTTTTTCATAATTTTCTGTGTATTTGACCATTTAGGTGCAATAAACTATGAAAAAGAACTAAACTCTGTTCTCGTAAGCTGTTTGAGAAGCAGCTTTATGTGCAAGCACACAGAAAACCATCTGTCAGAGAGCCAGAACTGAATTGAGTTCTCTTTTGTGTCTTCTTGTGCTTAAATGGTTTAAAATCGCTTGAATGTTAAAATTGGCAAGACTTAAAGACTTGGGGGCAGGTGTGGCCTAATGGTTAGAGAATCGACTTGTAACCTGAAGGATTCGAGTTTCAGTACCAGCAGGAAATGTAGGTGGGGGGAGTGAATGAATGGTGCTCTCTTTCACTCTCATACCCACAACTGAGGTGCCCTTGAGCAAGGTGCCTAACCCTCAATCACTCCCTGGGTGCCAGAGCAAACACTGTCCACTGCTCTGGGTGTGTGTTTAATACTCACTGCTGTGTGTGTGTGCACTTTAATGGGTGAAATACAGAGCACAAATTCTGAGTATGGGACACCATACTTGGCCACACGTCACTTATATATATTATATACATATATGTGCACTCCCACATTTACAGAATCTACAGTACTGAATTATGCATGTTGTCATTTTGAGCTACAATAAAAAAAAAAAAAAATTAAAAAACAGACAGATTTTGGGGGGACTGTTCTGTTCTAGCCCAGTAATTCAAGAAAAGAACTTCACTCGAGATATTGGAAGAACTATCTATTATGAGAGCTGAATGATTCGTCAGAATCCTTCTAAAAAGAAAGGATTCATCTAAAGCGGTTCATGTCTCTGCCAGAGCTAATTGGTCTTTATTTCATGAGGGCAGAATGAGGGATAAACCTGTGTCTCTGTGCCAACAGCATTCTGACAGCTGAGAGGATAATTAACATTTTCAGCAGTCATTATCCAACCTCAATGTGTGTGGTTTCACATTAGTGCAAGGAGCATTTGGTGCATTTGTTTATTTTTTATTATTATTATGTTATTTATATTTATATATTATAGAGTGACCAAGGCTTGTTGTCACACTTTTTATTACAATGAATATCCCTCAGAGTTTGTTTACTTTTGAAAGTCAATTTCTGTATAGACAGGTTATACAGGTTATAAATTACACAAATTTAAAGGTCCCGTTCTTCGTGATCCCATGTTTCAAACTTTAGTTAGTGTGTAATGTTGTTGTTAGAGTATAAATAAAATCTGTAAAATTTTAAAGCTCAAAGTTCAATGCCAAGCGAGATATTTTATTTAACAGAAGTCGCCTACATCGAACAGCCAGTTTGGACTACATCCCTCTACTTCCCTCTTTAATGACGTCACTAAAACAGTTTTTTGACTAACCTCCGCCCACAGGAATACACAAGAGTTGCATTTGTAGAGTGTGTTTGTCGCCATGTCGTCGAAACGCTGTTATTTTCATCCCGCAGTCCAATCACCGGGTCTGATTCCGGCTCAAATTGATAGGGTAAAATTAAAGACATGTTTACAATAACACTGAGCGCGTGCATCTCCACGTTATGGTAAGAGGCGTGACCTTTCCGGGCAAGGTTCGCTAAGCTGCTGTCGAATCACAACACAGGAACCGCTGGCACAATCAGAACTCGTTACGTATTTCTGAAGGAGGGACTTCATAGAACAAGGAAGTCATCAGCCCGTTTTTATGACAGTGGAAACAGCGGTATACAGATAAGTAAATTATGTGAAAAATACTGTTTTTTTTTTACACGCGAAACATGAACACATGTTATATTGCACACTATAAACACAATCAAAGCTTCAAAAAACCACGAAAAACGGGACCTTTAATACATGATGACCTTTTGTGGGGCAATTTGTGTGTGTGTGTGTGTGTGTGTGTGTGTGTGTGTGTGTGTGTGTGTGTGTGTGTGTGTCTGTATACAGGTGCGTGTATATATATATTAGGGATGCACCGATACCATTTTTTAAGGACCGAGTGCGAGTACCGATACTTTTTTCCTAGTACTCGCCAATACCGATGCCTATACATTTATTAATTTCTCACTTTTTTTTTTTTTGGTGATGTTGCAGTTTTCCAAGCACAACACAGTGAGACTAATGAATGTAGGACAGCTTTATTATTACTCTAATGAAAAAAGTAATAATTTTTATGTGTTTATCACAATCTTAAAGAACAGAAATTTCACAGTGTTCAATAACCTTCAAAGGGCATAATTGCCAATATATATAATTGTTGTTATATAAAAAGAAATTTACAAACAAATTACAAACAATACAACAAATACTATAGAGATACAAATTAAATAAACTTGTTTTTAAGATACAGTAGGTTTATTTTCCATGTATACATTTTTTAACATATTTTGTTGTTTTATTAACATTAATGACATATATATGCTACGGTCCCTTTTGAGACCGAATCCATGGATACTGACACATATCCTGTTTTCACCCAAATGTTTACGTCCACTTAAGCCATAACTGTCTGTATTTACATGAGATACTCCACACGATGGACATTTTGACAACTATGTGTACATTTGACCATTCAGGTGCGAGAAGAACTGATCACGCGCTGACTGAGAGAACTGGGATTATGCAAGAAAGAGAGACTGCGTACGTGAGAGAGAGCGCTTCTGGTCTGTGTCATTCAGCGCTATTCCGCCTATCCCTCCTTCACTAATCGATAACGAATTGTGATTGAAAGCATGCAGTTCGCAATGCGCGGACAATCGGTGCATCCCTAAAATATATATATATATATATATATATATATATATTTACTGTATATAACCAGTTATATGTGAAGAGAATATCGTTGATCATCTCCTGTGTAAAATGGACAAACCCAGCAGCTGGGATAAATGTGTGCCCAATGTGCTGGGCAGTTTTATTGAACCCAACTATTGTTGAAAAATGACTATATGGCTGGCTTAAAATGAACCCAAAATAGTTTGGAAATTAATAATCTGACACATAATTACTAGAGGCAATGATAATAATCAAAAGGTGAACGTATTAAACATTTAACCCAACCCCTGGGTTTGTCCATTTTCAACCCAACTTGGGTTGTTTTTAAGCCAGCAATTTATTAGAGTGTACATGTAGATTAGGTAGTAAGCAAACAATCAGTTCTTGTAATCAACATGTTGGATGCAGGAGAAATGGCCAGGAATAAAGATCTGAGCAATTTTGATGAGGGCCAGATTTTTAGGGCAAGGCGACTGGGGTCAGAGTATCTCCAAAACAGCAAGGTTTGTGTGTTGCTCTCGGTCAGTGGTGGTGAGAATTTACAACAGCGGTCCGAGGTCCCAAACAGGCAACAGGGTGTTGGGCGACCAAGACTCAATGATACACAAGGGCCACTATTCCATAGTGTGCTATTCCAAATTCAGTGTATTTGAACATGAGAACATAGAACATGCTGGGTGTACTGAAAATGAAAAATAATAGGTTTTAAATGAAGTTAGCGATTTCAAACTAAGAAGTTGTATTCTTGAATGATGGAACAGCTTGTTATGGAACAGTGGTTTTAGTACTTTACCTTCTATTATTTATCAGTCTGACCTCCATGTGTCACAGCTCATGTCCTAGTTTGGAGATGTTTTATGATGGGACATTTATTCACCTGTATAGAGCCAGCACAGGTAAAACCTCTGCTTATTTATGCATTTTTATGCATTTCATTGACCCGATGACAGTTTGCCATAGACTGTATTTACTCAAAGGAGAGAAGCTATTACTGTTTCCTTCGAGCCGTACATGTGCGAGACACACCAGTAAGAGCTAATCTGTGGATCTACATGTGTAATTGTTTTCCAAGAGAGATGGGAAGTGTGTGTGCATTTTGAAGCCATTCATCAGCCCAGCTAGCTCATTTGCTGAAGGCCCTGATGGTTATTGCTGTTGTAGAGATTATGAAGCAACAGGAGCAAGTAGGATGAACAGACTGTTAAAATGCCTCCAACTCGCCACATGGCCTTAATGATCAACTCACCATATGTTATTTAATAGCAGGATATTCGTTTTAAAACCATCCAATCACACAGAATGACTTCACAACGGCCGGTTAAACCTGGAATGGACAAAATCGGAGGACGTTCTGGAACGTTCCAGCGCTCATGCTAATTCAGAATAGCAGGGGAGTGTAGAGGGAACATCTGTTGGGTTTAATAAGGTCATGCTGAGCTCTCTACAGCTGCATCTGCGGCCCCTTGACCTCAGCAAATGGATACTCTGCTGCTTCAGATACGCAGCTCTGCAGTTTATAGCATGAAGGTTGTATGTGGTCCTCTGACAATCGATTTTGGAGTTGGCTTACTCAACAATATCAGGTTTTTAACATATCTTTACTTAATTATCATTTGATCGTTTCCGAAGAACATGTGAGTACTATGAGGTTGTTCTTGGTGGTTGCTAGGTGGTTGCTTACAGGCCCACGTCAAAAGAGCCTCTACTAAAGTTTTATTCTGGTCTTTTTATTTTCTCTTCAACTTGTTCTTCTCATGAAGAAAATCTTTTCACCTAAAAAAGTCTAATTACCTACTATAGTAAAGCAGTAGCACACCACTTGTCAACAAGACACGATTTGAGATTTTTTCAAATCCCTAACTCTAAAACACCAAGAATGATAACTATAACAATAACTATAAAGATAACTATGTTAGCGTCCACATCAGTGCACAATATTGTTGTTTATTCTAAGCGTGCGCTGCAGTTTTGTCATCTGCTGCTTTAAATGCCTGAGCTCTTTAAAACAGGATTGGTCAATGTTTTTATCATTCATCAGCTGGAAAAAAAATAGTTCTGAAAGTGATTCCAACGATATTGTTCCTTTGTGATGTTATCGTTATAGTTGTGATGTGGACTCTGCTATACTTTTATATTTATAATGAATTTTAGAACTATATCTTTATCGTTATAGTTAACGATAATGTATTATATTAAGTATAAGCAATAGTAATAGTAATGCTTGGCTTAGATAGCTAGAGCTTTAATGATTTGTTTTGGTTTTTGCCTCATGTTTCTCACTGTCCACACTTTTTTCCCCTCTCATGTCTAAAGTTTTTTTCCTGCTCTCATTGGTCGGAAACAGTGCACATGTAGGCTAGATTTCAAACAAGTCTACATCTGAGACTACTCGAAGCGTGTAAGGGGTAAAGTGTTTTAATGAGGAAAGATTATTGTGTGCACCTTAAGGCCCAGATATACTCATGGCAAATTCTTTTTCGTTCTTGGCTTAGGGGTAAAACAGAGTTCGAAATATGTGAGCAGCGATATACCGTTAGCGAACATCCGAAGCCAACCACTCTGCTGAGAGCGGCATTTAGATGAATACGTAAATATGTGCTGCGCGCTATTCTCTCAATAACAAAATAAAAACACAACAAAATTGAGAAAACAGTTAATAAAGCATGAGCATGAGCATGAGCTCTGCAGTTCAGCACTCCAGTAAAGTCACGTCACTTTTTTTATATATAGCACTTTATACGATAGATTGCTTAAAATCAAGCAGCAAAAATGCAAAACAGTGTCAGGGTCTCTACAACTACCATAAAGCAGCTCTCCAGTGTGTTCATGTTTTCACTCGCAGATGCCTTACCTCCATGGATTGAACAGAAGAAATGAACCAGTGGAGATTTCCACATGAAAGAAGGCGGAGCCTCAGTGAACACCTACCTATTACGTAATCGCCATGGACCAGTGGTAGTACAAAAGTGTTTACCAGCCATAGCGAACTTTTCCGGCAAGCTGCTTCGAACTCCCAAAACAAACTCCAAACGAACTTCATTTTGGCCTGATTTTGTTCAAAATTACATCACATCAGTTTGTTCTTTGATTTCACATGAAGTATATGGGGGCCTTTGGTGTTGCCTTTTCAGATTATATTATAAGACTTTGAGCTTGTTTTTCCATAGTCACTTATAAACATGGGTATCCCCTTTATTCCCAACTTCACCCTCTTTTTTTTTTTTTTTTGATGACCCAATTTTCTCATTTCAAGCATTTCTTTTGCCTGACCAGCCCGCTTACTTTTCCTGTAATATCTGGCAACCCTGGTGCGCTTTTAAAGGTTTTTTGATTTTAAAATACCTTTTTCTTATCTCACCTGAATATGCAGAGACTACTACAAGTATACTCTGTTTGTATGTTGACTCTGAAAAGTATAACCACTGAGACATTACTCAGTCATTAATTTTACATATTCTGTTTGATGACAAGAATGACACAGAAATGACACACTTCTAAGGAATAATCCAAGTTAAAGTGATAGTTCACCCAAAAATGAAAATTATCCCATGATTTACTCACCCTCAAGCCATCCTAGGTGTATATGACTATCTTCTTTCAGGCGAACACAATCGGGGATATATTTAAAAATATCCTTCTTCCTCCAAAGTTTATAATGCTTGTCAATGGAGGGCCGCATTTTGAAGTAAAAAATAATGCATCCATCCTTCAAATAACTAGCTTCCGGCGGATGACCGTACGCAGAATGTGCAATTCCCCCTCATTTACTTCATTTGTAAGTATCTTACTGTAACCCAGATTTCTTGTTGATTAAGCTTAACTTGTATTTAATCTTGAATATTTGCTATTTTAGCTATTTTTATTTTTGTGAGTGTGAAATACATACAGTACTGTATACATTTTAGTTTACCTGTGGTGTGCGTTTAGTTTTGTGCCTCCTTGTCCCAAAGGACTGCTGGTCTGGGATCTGTGTCCTGTTCCCAGATGGTCTCCTTCAAAGATCTGTCCTGAAAAGCAACTGATGGAGTCTGTTTTCAGCTATGCCTGCATATCCACATTTAATCACCAATTAGCAGCTCCTCTGCATCACATTAAGAGACTTGCTGAAGCGTGCAGTTACAGCTGGCTCCTGATTCTCTGCAAAAATGTATTATTTCATCATTATGAGCCAATACAGAGTTAATAGACAAGCAATTAGAGGTAGTTAGTTGAGTTAGCTGTGTTGGCCAGTTGTAAAGCTTCATTTTTGATTTCAAAATTTTCTTTTGCGGACCAAGAAAATCAAAAGCTGTCTCAAAGAATTTGGAGCCTGGACAGCAAAGACTTCTGGGAGAATTAAGACATTTACTTAATCTGTACTGTGTAAAGAAGTTCCATATCCTTTGAACATATTTCTTATGTGTGTAATCACCACTGAGGCCTTGATATTGCACTGAAGTGCAGTAAGTTACCATTTATGGACAACATTTCCATGTTTTTGACCCAGACCCAAGTGCTTTGGTCTTTGCTTGAGGCTGAATTACATAACCGAGAACCCCTCTATCTCGGAATACATGCATGACATCCTCTCACAGGCTCTTTAAATCTGTGGTTAAGAAGGAAAGCAGTAAGGGCTGTGTTGTGCATAAAAACAGATATCTGTACTGAATGACTCCATTTTTGTGGGTTGATAAGACATAATGCTTTGAAAAATGAGCCTTTAACAGCATTATATTGAAATGCCGCACATTTCTGAAAGAGGATAGCAATCTATTTTTAATTAGAGTAGTATTCTGTTCCGTTTATGTCGTGAGCTGCCTACCTAGACCTATGGCATCATAATCACAATCCCAGCAGTGCATTTCAAAAAGTAGGCAGCAACATTATGCTGCATTTTAAGATATCTTGTTTGGCCAAAGGTAACATCTCATGTATTCTTGTATGGGGAAGGAAAAATCTCAGTGGAAAAACTTAATTCAAGATAACAGATGTAGCAAAAGCAATGCACATACTTTTAATTCACCCCATATTGAAACATATTGATAAAATCAGTTGAATTAACGTTTACCCTTTTTGTGTGTAGTGTATTTTATGCTTTGTGCATCATGCCCAGGGTTGCCAGGTCTGTGCATCAAAAGAAGCCCAATGGCCAGTCCAAATTAGCCCCAAAACAGCCCAATGTGATTTTCTCCATCGGGCGGCCAAATTCTCCACTGAATTTGTTCATCTGGGGGCTGTTTTGGAAGTGTTGGAGTACCCAAATCATACATACTGGGGTGGAAATCAACCTACGGGAAAAAATGTTTACTCACGGCAACTAGGTTTTGGAACAGAACCTAGTACTTTAGTTAATTTGAGTAATGGTGACTTTCTGCTTAAATTTGTAGATAGATAGATAGATCTTTTTTTACTGCACAAGACAATTTTTTTTGCAGTGTATGTATAACAAAACCAATGTTAAGAGTAGAAGCAATGAAACTGGTGTGATTTATTGCACACGCTAACACAAAAGAGCTTAGCATTTCATCAATTTAGTCTGTGAGACTTTGCCATTGGCCTCTAGAGGTTTCAATTGTTTTATCAGCTAATTTTTTCTTTATCTATCCACCAGGACCTGCCTGCAAGTCAGCATCCCCTAAACTGGAGCGTGAGGAGCCCAAGTCTGAGAAACTGCTGGATAAGGCCAGTGAGAGCGGAGCCTCGTTGAACGAGCTCTCCACATCCAGCTCCGAGACCCACTCAGAGGCCACGTCTCCCCAGGACGGGGGCCCCATCCTGGTGTCTCGTGGCGAGGTCGTGGGGGGCTCCCTGGCCCCGTGTGGCGCCCTCCACTCTGTATCTCGGCCTCCGAGCACTCTTACTCTCGGCCGACCGCCAAAGAAAGGTTCCTCCGTGCAGTGGATGGAGCTGCCGGATAAGAGGAGGAACAGCGAGCTGTTTCAGTCCCTCACCAGCGGAGTGGGTCCACGGGAAGGTGGGGGAAGCGGTCTAACCCGGAGGAAGACTCTGGAGAGGCCCTGTGCAGAGGAGGAAATGAAACAGTGTATCCGAGATTTCCGAAAGATCAAGATCCCCCCGGCGTTCCCAGAGCGCAAACGGCAGTGGCAGTCAGAACTACTTCAGAAATATGGCCTATAAGGGAAACTCAGGACAGGGGACTGTTTTAAACTATCCAACCTATTCACAATCTCACACAATAGATTGTCCATCTTTCCTTAAAGGCCTTGATTCACAGTGACAAACCAAACAATGAGTAAACAGAAAGAAGAAACTTGCCAACAAAACATGTTCCACTTTGTTCCATTTTGTCCAGATTGACAGCACCATTCATATCTTTGAACTAGACCTCAAAAACCTTTCAAAAAGTGGTGATGGAGAACTTTTTGATGAAGAGCTATTCCATTTAAATGAACCTTTTCATTGTCCAGAAGGTCTGCAAACAGGGCTCATAGTATATCTCTTTAAACTTCTACTGAACTGACCGACTATCTTTGGTGATCTAGCCAAAGTGGGAGTACAAATAAATCCTTGTGGTGTTCAAAAGAGAGAGGCTTCACTGTGCATTAACTAGTTGTTCCGTTTGGTTCTATACAAACAATGCAGATTTAATGTAAATGCGGTTGTCTCTACCAACCTAGTTTCAGGTGAATTTAGATGTAGATGAAATGGTCTTTTATATACATATATTAGGGCTACCAAACAATTAAAAATTGTAATCAAATTACCATATGCTGATTAATTCTTCAGATTGCAATTACATATATCAGTATTTGCTAAGAAAAGCCCCAAAGTCTATACTGTAGGCTGTTCATTCTCATTTTGTATTTTTTGGTTAACGTACACTTGTTCTAGATGGATGTTTTTGGCCTTTGCATCGTCTTATCTGTCATATCTGTTTTTTCAGTATATCACAAAACCGCTTTATGTGTCTTTCATTCAGTTCCATTCAGTTGCGCCATCTTGAAGGCAAAAAAACATGTCCTGTGTGAGTGGCTCTTTACTCATTCTGTGCTGCTTGGGTAAGTTTGGTGATTAAATGTTCATTTTTAATGAATTACTAAATTGCTAAATGACTAAATTGACAGTCATAATATATATATAAATATATTTAAATATTTAGAAATATAACCTTATATTTGCTGAGAATCATGAAGCTAGAATTGGAAGGTACGATGAATACATTACACATAATCAAAGAGAGGATACTGCAGTTTTATATCTGCAATGTAAAATAAGCACAGATATATAATATAATAGATGCATTTTCTTCTCATTCCACCCCTTTAAATGACCTAATTGTTGCATTTATATGATGGGCCACTATGAACATCATCTCTGCACTGGTTCTTCTGTATGTGAAGTTTCTCAGAATGATGCATAGAAATTGTCTATTGTCTGGGCCACTTTTGCTATGACATTCTGTTATGTGCCATTCATGTTCTAGAGTGTTTGTGTGTGTGTGCTTCTGTACACACTCTTTTCTTTAATGTGAATTTCTATAGAGCCTTTTGTGAAAGAAATTTTATTTGAGATCACAAAAAAAGAAGGAAAAAAGTGTTGCAACAAATTATTCATAAAAAGCCAATTGTTGGTTCCAGGGCCAGACGAGATGAAGATGAACACCAGGACCCTTAACTACAGTTATAGTCAACTTGCATTGTATTATAATACAGTGCAAGTTGACTTCCAAAGATGTATGTCCATGATCCGGCTCTCGTTGGTTCCCTTACAGTTTGTCTCAGTACAAAACATTAATGGGAAATCATCTTTAAAGGGATAGTTCACCCAAAAATGAAAATTATCCCATGATTTACTCACCCTCAAGCCATCCTAGGTGTAAATGACTTTCTTCTTTCAGTCAAACAGAATCAGAGATATATTTAAAAATATCCTTGCTCCTCCAAG
Source organism: Ancherythroculter nigrocauda (assembly GCA_036281575.1). Taxonomy (NCBI): domain Eukaryota; kingdom Metazoa; phylum Chordata; class Actinopteri; order Cypriniformes; family Xenocyprididae; genus Ancherythroculter; species Ancherythroculter nigrocauda. The sequence goes on along the minus strand of VTFQ01000023.1, from coordinate 6,086,254 downwards.
CTTTATAATTGTTGTCAACATTTTGAAGCCAAAAAAGTGCATTCATCCATCATAAAAGTAATCCATACGGCTCCACAGGGTTTATTAAGGCCTTCTGAAGTGAAGCGATGGGTTTTTGTAAGAAACATATCCATATTTAAAACGTATCGATTTGTGGCGGAAGAGTAACTCTGACGTAGTGACGGAAGCAGAAGCACAGAGGACAGAGCAAAACAAAACACTGGTCAGGAATTGGAAGTCTAAAACTATCATTTTTAAAGAGAAATGTCAGAAGATTTCAATAGAAGAGGAGCTTGAGTGTGTTGCACAGCCCTATTTGTTTGATCCATGAGAGGCGTCATACATCGCGTCAGGGGATACTCATTTGGCGCAAGTCATCTTGTGCAGTATGTGTACGGTCGTCCGCTGGAAGCTAGTTATTTGAATTTATAAAGTTTTAAATATGAACATTTTTCTTACAAAAATGCACCGTTTCGCTTCTAAAGGCCTTCATTAACCCGCTGGAGCCGTATGGATTATTCTTTTTAATGGATGGATTAATTTTTTGGGGCTTCAAAATCTGGCTCCCCCTTCACTACCATTATAAAGCTTGGAAGAGCCAGGATATTTTTAAATATATCTCTGAACTGAAAGAAGATCATCATATACACCTAGAATGGCTTGAGGGTGAGTAAATCATGGGATAATTTTTCATTTTTGGATGAACTATCCCTTTAAGAATTGATCTCGTTGACACAGATTAATTCTAGGCTAAGTTTGAGTTTTTATTTTTAAATGGAAATAGCCATGGCGTTGAGCCAGTAGTTTAATCCACGTGCTGAAAACGGTTCCAAGATATTGTTTATGGCAGAGCGTCATCCAGACTCGGGGAATGATCTTTCCATCTGCCGTAGGCTGCGTATCAAATGTCAGTGAGCATTGTGCATTTCCATCTCCATAAAGACTTGTATTTGAGAGATGTTAGATGATCGCCCTCCAATTGATGTGTACGGTGTTCTGCGTACGTTAAAAGCACAATATTCTGTAAATGCCGGTTTGAGACATGACATGGTCTCAATCCAGGACACAGGTTTGAAAAGCACAAGGCACAGTTGATTCTGTCATCCTAGAAATATAATGTTTAATGGGTTTAAATCAGGACTTAGTGTTAGTCTGCTGTGAAACCTGAAATGCTCCAAAATTTGTAAAGACATTAGTTATCTGTTGATTTGCCTCAGTGTCCTGTAATAAAAGTGTCATGTTATGAATGGGTTGAACTGATATTTTTGGATTTTTGTTTTCAATCTTTTTAAATTTACAACAGTATTCACCTTTCAGCACTTTTATTCTGCTTTTTTTACTGAAGAAAATGTCAATACCAGCCTTTTCCAGACACATAAACATTTAAAATCTGTTCACTGATTTTTTTTTTCAGAGAACTGCTCATCATCCTTACAGAACGATGTTTCCATGTGCTCTTATAAGTGAATTTGGGCTGGTTTTTCAAGGCAGTAGCGTTTAATGTGCTTATTTTCAGAATAGGCACACATTTAGGCTCGCTGGTGCTTGGCAGCTGTCAAACCTCCACAGTCTCCATAATGTACAGTAAAGTCTCCTTTCATCCCATGTTTCTGCCTCTTCCGCTCTCCCCACTCCAGTGGTGCATAAATGCATACCTTTTCCTTTCCTGAGAGATTTATTCGTTGATTCAGACAACCAGTTTTATATATTTTGTATTAGGGCTGTCAATGCGTTAACGCATGTTATTAATTTTTTTAGTTTAACGCGTTAAAAATATTTAACGCAGTTAACGCAGAATACGTTTTTTTAGTCATAATTTGGCTAACGTTACATTATATGATAGTGGTCTTATTCACTCAAATGCTTTTAAACCATTCAAGCACCACAAGACAAACTGTCTGTCTTGTCTGTGTGACACACACACCACTCGTGTGCACAGAAAGACGCGCCAGTATCGAGTTCTTTTTCACTCTTGAACAAAGAACACACAGAATCATGTCAAAATGCCCGTTTTGTCGAGTATCCTCATAAGAGCAGTCTTAAATGAGTTAAATAACATCTTAGATGAACTTAAAGAGTTGTGAGAAAATGAGATGCCCGTCATGTTCAGCAGCAGCACAGCCTTACAAAGTATATTTCTTTTGACTTGTACGCATACACAGGCATTCGACGCATGCACAGTTTTTGAACAATCTCTTGCCACGAGTTACAACCCATGTAATTTTTTTTTTAAAATCGTAAGCGTAAAAAGTGAAGTATACTTTGGGCTTAAGTCACAGAAGCCTAATAAACCAGTTGCTGTGATTAATGTTAATCAAAGAACAAAGGTAACAGAAAATTGTAGCTTTAATAAGGATTAAACTATATTTAATTTATAATTTATGCAGTGAAGACTGTAAGGTGTGTGATAACTTTATTCAATTTCTGTTTATTTCCTACTTGTTAGACAGGTAAATATGAAATTTATTATAATGGGTTTATGTCAAGACTGTTTTAAGTTCACTTAAATTAAAAGTTATTTTTTAAAAGCCTAATGTTGAAATTTATAGCTTTCAATTATACTGTAATGCTGAATGTGTATAATTAAAGTTTAAAAAAATTAGTTTCATAGAGACATCAGTATTAGTATACTGACCTTCATTCATAAACAGATGCCATTAAATAAATATTTAAAATATATTGTCTTTAAGTTGTTTCTACATTAATTTGAAGAGTAACTGTGAAATTATTACAATTTAAAAATATTAAAAACTCCAATGTTTTTAATTGTGGTTAATTACACAAAAAATGAAGTTATTTTTTTAATCGATTGACAGCACTAATTAGTATATAACATTTTAATGCTATTTGCGAGGTATGTCATTTTTAAAAATACATTCTTTGCAGCAAGTTATAATTTAGCTTTTTATTATGTTTTTGCACTTCCAGTATTTTGGCACAGATCCGGCAACACTGTGTGGTAAGAAGAGATTAAAATCTAGGTCTCCTTACAAAGATACTTCTTGAAAACATTTATAAAATCAGGCAATGTCAGGGGCAGCCGTGATCCTGAAGGTCCTCTTTCAATATTTCACCTTCAGTATTTCACCTGCCAGAATAATCCAGACTAGTTTGGACCAGCTAGAAACCAGCTGCCATCTTCCAAACGAAACTATCACCTTAAAGAGATAGTTCACCCAAAAATGAAAATTTGATGTTTATCTGCTTACCCCCAGGGCATCCAAGATGTAGGTGACTTTGCTTCTTCAGTAGAACATAAATGAGGATTTTTAACTCCAACTCTTGCAGTCTGTCAGTCGTATAATGCGTGTCAATAGGAACACCACATTAAAGCCCTTTGAAGCTGCACTGAAACTGTCATTTTGACCTTCAACCGTTTGGAGGCCATTGAAGTCCACTATAAGGAGAATAATCCTGGAATGTTTTAATCAAAAACCTTAATTTCTTTTCGACCGAAGAAAGAAAGAGATGAACATCTTGGATGACATGGGGGTGAGTAAATTATCAGGAAATTTAATTTTATTTGAAAGTGGACTAATCCTTTAAACTATACGCCAGAGCGCATACACCTCACGCAGTGGATGCCGTGTGCAGGGCAGTTGGACATAGTGGTGTATTAAAGGTAAAAAAATGATATAAATACTGTTTGGTTTCTCGCACAAACCGATCGTTTCGTGTCTTAGGACATCAATGTGTCGTCATGAGCTGCAGGGTTTAATTTGGATTTGTCTGTGCATGTTTTTTTGACTCTTATAGATGGAGTTCCCATTGACATGCATTATAAGACTGACAGACGGCAAAGGTTGGAGTTAAAAATCATAATTTGTGTTCTAATGAAGAAACAAAGTCACGGGGTAAGCAGATACACATCAAATTTTCATTTTTGGGTGAACTATCCCTTTAAGCTGGTTTTGGCAGGAATTCCTTAAAGATTTTTAATGGTATTTCACCTGTCTCGGATGGCTGGTAAGTCTTCAAGAGCATAATTATTTTGAGTCAGAAGGATGGTTTATTATTCATGTGAGTGGAGACTTCATTTACATTGAGTCTTAACTTTGTCATCCAAGGCTCTTCTCTTCAGCTTGGTGTAATCATTTCAGACATCTGAAATGATGCTTGTAATAGAAGCGCTCATAGTTTTAGTCATGTAATCATTCAGGCAGATCTCACATAGTTTATTCATACCTGTCAAAATGACGTCTATCTTATATTTGAAATGTATGTAATCAGTGATTTATAGTGAGTCATCGTGCCTTCAAAGCCCTTAAAGTGTTTTTGCAGTTTGGTTTGAGTGGTTTATCATTAATTCTGGCGAAAGCACAAATGTAGATGGGTTATTTACTGGTTCGCTTGCCTGTTGCCCCCTTGATGGCAGGTGATAACTACACCCTAAAACGTGTCTTTCTCAATTGACATCCGTTCAAAAGTTGCAGCCTATTCCGACTAAATAAATACTTTTAAGACTGTAGTCTATGGTGGGTAATAGGTTTTTGTTTGTTTGTTTGTTTGTTTGTTTTTTGAGACAAGCCAAATAGATAATATATATATATATATATATATATATATATATATATATATATATATATATATATATATATACATATTGAAATTTCTGGAAATTAAATGGACAAAATAATTCAAAGCTTTCAAAGAATTAAAACCTTCTAACCTTTGACTAATGGAAATGGAGAAAGAGGTCTGGCTAAATGGAAATTAAAAAGACCGATTACAAAACTCTCATTGAGTCTGGCATTTTAAAGTGAAGGACTGAGAAACAATTCTTGGAAAGTCTGAGCGCCCCAGCATTCATTAAATACAGCCACTGAGAGAACATAATGTTCAGTAGCTATGTGAATTAAAGCCATGACACACATCAGTAGTAGTAGGCTAAATCCCATTTCGTGAATATCACCCGTATAGGAGCGGCCACCCACACCAATCTAAATGCAAACACGCAAATGCTGCCATCCAGTCCTCTCAGATCAAATATGGTGATATGTTCTCCAAGAGCTCCTCGAGAACGAACATTTTCCCTGCTAAGCCCTCTCTCGCTGTCCTCTTTCCTCACAAAAGGAAAGCACTTACATCTGCACATTGACAAGATGTAAGATTTAAATATATTTGAATAGAAAACGAAGAATTAGCGTCATTGTTCTCGCATATCTCCATGGCAACTTCAGAATAAGTGGCTTCCCTCACCTGTTTTAGAAAGCCATGCATTGTCCGAGCGATCTCAGCATTATGCATTATGTTTCACGTTCGCATCAGCGCTGCCGCCTGTCACGCGTCTGTGGTATAGAGAGTAAATGACAACTGCACTTAAGAGGCACTCAAAATCCATCCCAAAAGGAAATGGACAAAAATGGCAAGATTTCCACATGAAAACTGTCAACCGGCCTTTTATGCTGTTCACTAACAGCGAAACTCTCGCGACTGCACCACTTGATTCTGTAATGTATGAAAACAAAAGTGGGGTTCACTATGAAAATTATACCTGATGGGATGTGCAAAAAAAAAAAAAAAAAAAAAAAAAAAAAAAAAAAAAAAATATATATATATATATATATATATATATATATATATATATATATATATATATATAAATGTATGTATATATACAGTACAGTCCAAAAGTTTGGAACCACTAAGATTTTTAATGTTTTTAAAAGAAGTTTCGTCTGCTCACCAAGGCTACATTTATTTAATTAAAAATACAGTAAAAACAGTAATATTGTGAAATATTATTACAATTTAAAATAACTGTTTTCTATTTGAATATATTTCACAAAGTAATTTATTCCTGTGATGGCAAAGCTGAATTTTCAGCATCATTACTCCAGTCTTCAGTGTCACATGATCCTTCAGAAATCATTCTAATATGCTGATCTGCTGCTCAAGAAACATTTAATGTGTACAATTGTACAAAATATTTGTGTACAATATTTTTTTTCAGGATTATTTGATGAATAGAAAGTTCAAAAGAACAGTGTTTATCTGAAATCTAATCTTTTGTAACATTATAAATGTCTTTACTGCCACTTTTGATTGATTTAATGCATCCTTGCTGAATAAAAGTATTCATTGCTTTAATTTCTTTTCAAAAAAATAAAAATAAAAATTCTTACTGACCCCAAACTTTTGAACGGTAGTGTATAATGCTACAGAAGCTTTGTATTTCAGATAAATGCTGTTCTTTTGAACTTTCTATTCATCAAGGAATCCTGAAAAAAAAGTTAAAAAAGTATTTTCAACATTGAAAATAATCATAAATGTTTATTGAGCAGCAAATCAGCATATTAGAATGATTTCTGAAGGATCATGTGACACTGAAGACTGGAGTAACGATGCTGAAAATTCAGCTTTGCATCACAGGAATAAATTACTTTGTCAAATATATTTAAATAGTACACAGTTATTTTAAATTGTAATAATATTTATAATAATAAATAATATATATATATATATATATATTTTTTTTTTTTTTTTTTTTTTTTTTTTTTTACTGAGTCGCCCATTCAATTGACCCTTTGCCAGGAGTTTGATTGACAGGCGATCTAACCAATCATAACGCTGAATCCGCCATTTAGTCCGACAAAGCAGTCAGGCAGTTAGCAGCAGATTAATGTAGGTGGACTTGAACTTGAAAAATGGTGTGTACTACTGACGTCTTTCCACGATTGAAACAAAATTTCTTGTTCATTGATGTTCATTAATGTTTATTTGATGCTATAAATGAACTAGTAGAAAGAGATGATCGGTTCATGAGCCGCTTGAACTGAGGCACTACAGCGATCTGTCACGACACATTAAAGAGCCACAAAATGGTATTTATTGTTTAAATTTCTTTAAAAATGACAAAATTTGAAATTTGAGACTTTTTTTCCATATCAAAAGTAACCATATCAAAAGTAATTTCTGTCCCTCCATAGACAGCTACGAAACTGACACTTTGATGCTTCAAAAAGTTCATAAAGAGAACGTAAAACTAATCCATATGAATTAAGCGGTTCAGTCCAAATTTTCTGAAGAGGCTTGATCGCTTTATATGATGAACAGATTGAATTTAGGCATTTATTCACATATAAACATTTATCAACTAGTGAGTTTCAAAGTGACAGTTGCGTAGCTGTCTATGGAAGGACAGAAAGCTCTCAGATTTCATCAAAAAGATCTTCATTTCTGTTCCGAAGATGAACGAAAGTCTTACGGATTTGGAACGACATGAGGGCGAGTAATTCATTTTTGGGTGAACTACCCCTTTAATTAATTCTGTATGTAAACCCAGCATTTGCACTATTACCACAGACAAACGGCATGCTTTGATTCATCTTTGATATGATGCATTATGCACTGGTCCAAATTATAAACCTTTTTCCCTCTGGAATGTTCCTTTTTAACATGTTTAAGCTCATCTTAGCTGGAGTGACGTTATAGCAACCAGAGCTGGGAACACCTACTAGAAAGTGAGCAGTGGTGTGAACAGGCTTTTAAAGAAGATCCTTTCTTGTGTCTAAAAACAGCACAACAGGTCTAAAAAGAACATACAGTTCTTGAAACACCCATCTTATAGTAGATAAGACCAGAACAACGCTTAGGCTGCCTTACAGCTACAACTGTCCATGAATACTTTTCAGGAACTCAGACACGATTCTCTCATTTGCATGAATATTTTATCCATTTTGTCAAGGATCATTCAAAACCACCTTGAACACCTGCCACGTTTGAACAATGTACAGAAACATTATGAAGACAAGTGTTTGCGTGTGTGTCCCTGTGAGAAATGATTGTTCCTCGCCGTGTTTTTTAATTGCGGTATTTATTATGCTCAAGGACAGAGATGTCATTCTTCTGCTGTTTTACATGGAGTCTGGGAATACAGCGCTCATGAGAGCTTTTCAATCAAGAAAGTAATTGGCAGATTTTAGACTTGCAGCATGCACACATGCTCAGTCTGGGATTCATCTCCGTCTTGGGCCTTCGTCGCATGGGACAGGAATGGCTTGCAGCCGATTGTTAGCTGTGTTTAGTGCAAGGGATGTTACTGATAGAGATATGATTGGAATGACAATGGAGATGCTGAAAAATCATCAGTAGCTTCCGTGCCATCTGATTGGCTGCCGTTTTCCCAACTGATGCTCTAGGAACGGTGCAGAGATGCAACACATCTGTCCTCAAAGGAAGCACAGGATTTAAAGCTTTCTTTGATTGCAGCTGCCGTCGAACACTTCAAAACTGCATGCAGTTAGATCCTAGAGGTAGATCCTTCAATTAGACTTGCTGATTGGTGCATTTCTGTCTTACAGATTTGCATATGGTAATAAGTGTGAATGAAGCACATATGCTTTGTCCTGCACTTTTGACTGCACTTCACAGGAACTAGATCTTAACTAAGCAAATCTTTTTATTACAGTCAAGCCTGCTAAAATAAAATATATGCCGTTTTGCAACACTCCCTCTCAAATAACAGTGCTAAATCACTCGCGCTCTCTAGGGAATAGCGATATCTCAGATCTAAAGTCCCAGTTCTTAGCGATTTAGCCTCAGATAAAACGGTTCTCCCACAGCAAAATATCCCGGATTGGTTTGTAGCTGTTTCTGTTCTGACAGAATATAAGATTAAATAATAATAATAAATCTCTAGCCTATTTATTCCAGTCTGATGTTTACTTTGGAATTTATAAAAAGCCAAGCAACTTGCAAGTTGTGAATCACTTGATCTGGAGGTGAAAACGCGGTAAATGTGTCCTCTAACAGACTGTAAATCTTGTAAGGGAGAGTTTTGAAGTAAAACAACCTCAGCAGTTTTGAGTATTCTGCATCAGTAAGCAATAAAAGCCAGGGAAAAAAAAAAACATGCATCTTGCTGAATTGATATCCCTCTGCTCAACGAAACTTTAATCAAAAGCTTTTAGGTGTGAGAGTCAGCGCTGTTATCCTGAAATGATGTTTGTTTCATAGGGCTTGTTTATATGGAAATCTAAATGAGAGTTTTGTGGCTTGTCTCTTTGAGGTCTTTTATACGCTAGTGAAAATGTCTGATTTTAATTCATTTTGAGAGAATATTTGGGGTATGATTGCAAAAACGTCAGTGTGGTGTAACTGTAAAAAGTGTACCAAATAATTCATGTGTAAAAAAGGTCAAATTCTCAATAAAGAAATTGTCAGAAAATAAAAGTAAATGGAACACCATTGTTCTGGATATTATAATTAATTTGGGGAATCATGTGAGTCAAATCAAATTTCTGAAGTGTCAAGGTGGTGTAACCACCTTTCAAGGAGCCATTTTGTCCAAATTGTACAAGAAGACCATGTGACATGAGTATTAACTTTTTAAGGCCATGTACTTACATGGGAGTCCATGATAATGCCTATCAAATTTGATTTTAAATTGAAATAACCGGTTACACCATTTGACTCCTATTACAAGCCTTTCTGTTACAGGGGCCAATTTAGTCAAATATCCCTAATTTATGATGCTGATTAAAGATGTAATATAAACTAACCTACTATTTGGAACTATTTTCAGGTGTCTGTTTCACCTTTTTTAAACAAGATCAACTATTTGGTACGAAGCTTTTACGATTACACCACATTGACATTTTTGCAATCATCCTCCAACTATTCTCTCAAAATGAATTAAAACAGACTTGGTCCTCAAAAAAGAGAATGTATGCAAGTAATTTGGTCATTTATTTTAAAATTTTAACCCTTTTAAATTTAATTAAACCATATTTGCACAAAAAAATTTGCGTCACATCATTGACCCATATGCATTTACAGTGGCCCATTCGCACCAAGGACGATAGACGCGAATGAAGCGCGAGTGATTTACATGTTAAGTCAATGCAAAGACGCGAATTGACATCCTGCGGCGCGATTCGCGCGAATGAAGTGGCGCGAATGACGCGGCGCGAAATGAGCGATTCGCGCGAATGACGCGATTCGCGCGAATCGCGCAAGTTGAAAAATCTGAACTTTGGCGAATTTCCGCGTCGCGTTAACCAATCAGGAGCTTGCTCTAGTAGTGACGTGACGTAGCGAGCTGAGGCAGAATTTCGAAACAACAATGGAGGACAAAATCATCGTCGCTATACATCTTCATACATTTATAGAAACAGAAATAAAAAGGATCGTGTTTGAAAGAAAGTGAGTGAGGAGGTCGGACAATCTGATAAGTTGTAAAAAAAAAAAAAAACGGTCTTTACTCAATTTGAGCTATATATACATATTAAGACTACAAGCCAACTAAAGACGACCAATTGAGCTTATTCGCTGTAATTTACAATTATTTCCCCACTGACAAGTTGTGTTTATTCAGAGGAAGTGTGCAGAAAGCAGTGGGAGAGTCTGGGACACATAAAGGAGCGGGAGAGCCCCTCTCATGACGCGAATTCGCGTCTGTTGTGAAGGGATTTTCACGCGCGAATGAAGCGAATGTCACGCGCGAATGAAGCGAGTTAACTCAAAATGTTCAAGCGTCCAACTACGCGCGAATAACGCGATTTATTCGCGCAAGTCGCGTCTGGTGTGAACGCAGCAATGATAACGATAAAGATAAATCATTCTAAATTTTGTCCACATGACCACATCACAACTATAACGATAACGTCACAGAGGAAAAATACCATTGGAATCACTTTCAGAATTTTTTTTTTCCAGCTGAGGAATGATAAAAACATTGAATCTATCCTGTTTTAAAGAGCTTGAACATTTACAGAGGCAGACGTTAAAACTAAAGTGCGCGTTTAGAATAAATAATGATATTTTGCACTGGTGTGGGCGCTATTATAGTTATCTTTATATACATATTTGAACATTTTATCATCATTTTATAGCAGTTTTTGCCAGTATAACTGAACTGAATCAACATTGAACTGACTTGAGCTGAATAATGACACACTATTCTTCTGTAGAGCTGCTTATAGCTGAATTGAACATGTTTCATAATTGATGAACTTTACAGTTTTTGAACCGAACTGAATCAACACTGAACTGACTTGAGCTAAATAATGACACTATTGTCTTTTTAGAGCTGCTTTACATCAAAATTTGAATTTCTCATATTTAATGAAGTTTGCATAATTTATTCTGCTATTTTCCTGTTTATTAGTGTGAAGCTGAAACAATCTGTATTGTGTAAAGCGCTGTATAAATAAAGGTGACTATAAGTGTAAAAAAAAAAAGATAAAATTGTTATGACACAGAGGGGTCGGACACAGATGTACAAACGGTAAGTAGTCTTTATTGATAACCAGTGAGCAGATATGGTAAGCAGAGTAAAACAGATGAGCAATGGTAAGGTCTGGTGATATTTACGGTCCTTTTATGATTGCAGATGGTGGAGACTTGGAACCGGATGGAGCTGGAGAACGTAGGAGACGTATAGGAGCACTCACACACAGACGAGGAACATACTGGGAGATCAGGTAGCACAGGAGACAGGTAAGTAGCGAGCGAGGGAGTCCTTGAGGTAAGCATACGGGTAAGTGTAGCTCAACGAGACCGGACAGTGAGTGCAGGGTGTGAGTGCTCTATATACTGGTGGTGATGAAGGGGATAATGATGTGCAGGTGACGTTCATTAGTATTCCGGTGATTGGGAGCGTTGTGATTGGTGCATGGTGGAGCCTGACGTGTCTGTGACAAAAATAGCATTTTTTCAGCTTTATTCAACAATGTCTTCTCTTCTGTCATTCTCATACGCTATGTCCAGTGCTTCCAGGTTCTACGTCAGAATGCCGACTCATTATTGGCCGGCTCCTGCGTCAGCATCACACGAATGAGTCGTGCTGCTCACATGATCAGCCTCTGCCAATAATGAGTCAGCGTCCTTGAAAGTTGTGGTTAAACTGCTATTTAAAAATCGTCAAAAATATCTTCATTTGTGTTTCGAAGATGAACGAAGGTCTTACGGGTGTGGAATGACATGAGAGTGAGTAATTAATGACAGAATTTTAATTTTTGGATGAACTAACTCTTTAAATTGTCCAACGTGTCTACTTAATTCTGACCAAAGGCGCATTGTAAAACCAGTCGTAAGGATCTTCTCAGGAGGGCTTGTAGGCAGCAATAGCTGGTAAAGTTTAAAACTCTTGAATATGTGTTAGGTTTGTAGCTGGCCTTGTGACTCACCAGGATGCATTGGTCCCACTTTATATTAAGTGGCCTTAACTACTATGTACTTACATCAGAAAATAAGTACAATGTACTTATTGGGTTCATATTGAATTGCAATCACATTTGCTGCTATTGAGGTGGGGTACGGGTAAGGTTAGGGACAGGTTTGGTGGTATAAGGGTGGGGGTAAGGGTTAAGGGATGGGTCAACAGTGTAATTATAAATGCAATTACAGAAATTAATTACAGATGTAATTACATGCAGGTGTTTTTAAAATATAACTACAATGTAAAAACATGTATGCACACAATAAGTGCACTGTATAAAATTAGTAATTTAAATGTAAGTATATAGTAGTTAAGGCCACTTAATATAAAGTGGGTCTGATGCATTAGCACTTACATATGGCCATATGCGTCCCTAAACAACTCCAAAAGGGGTTTGAGTGATTGGATCACAAGATGCATTGGACCCTATTTCTATCTCTATTTATAGCTGACGACTTGTGAATGAATGACAGATAAATTTTTGGAAAAAGGGAGTTACTACTGCATATGAAAGAGTGCAACAGATTTTTATTGATGGTTCATAAGTTCAGCTGTGAATGTGGACATGGGCGGACTGGCCATCTGGCATACCGGGCACTTTCCCGGTGGGCCGACGTGCTTTTTGGGGCCGACGGTCGCCGACCGCAAAAAAAAAAAAAAAAAAAAAAAAATCTCTCGGCCCATGAAAGTGGTAGGCCTAGATCGGCGGCCCAATGCTTTTTCAATTGACACCGGGCTGCTGGCCCAAAACACTTTAGTCAAAAATTTCACATAGGCTAGTTTTTTTTTTCCTTCTAACAGACGCGGCTCATGAAACATGTAGCTCAGCGGCCCATTGGTTGTTTTCTTGATTGACACTGGACTGGCCCAATCATATCTTTGAACAGCACCATCTATAGGATTTCTGCCTGCACGCAGTTTCGGTGTGATCATGGAGAAGAAACGCAAAGGAGGTGGAGAGAAGCTGCGTGAGAGAAAAAAACGCTGCCAAATGTGTCAAATTGACACAAATGTTTTAGGCAGTAGCAGCAGGGGCGTAAATCGCGGGGGGGGACAGGACCCCCCCTATCTGAGTGCTGTCCCCCCCAAAAAATATAATTAATAACCACGCTAAGTATTGTGCATAAATTATATAAACTTAAAATAATTATGTAAGTAGTAAAGCAATACAAACGCAAACGGGCGTTTTAAGTTTAGAAACATTTTGAGTCACCCCTCCCTTGCCTCACAGTGGTTTGGTCCACCGCGCACGTCACACTCGCGTGTGTGTAGATTCTGTAGAAGTCAGGCGGCGCCGGCGGGAGAGAACAGTTCTACAGACAGATGAGTTCCAGTAAGTCGGCTGTCAAGGCTATTTTATTCAAAAACATCGGATGAAGTGATTATTTTCTCTTTAATGCTGACGGTGCTGAGTAATTAGTCATAACAACAACAACAAAAAAGATGATAACTGATGATTTTTTTCCCGTGAGTCCGCTATTTTAGCGATTATAATGTTACCTAGCTTGTTTACCATAGCTTGTTGGATATAAGTCACCCACACCAACAACAGTTAACATTGTGATAAGAATATGTAAACTGTAATAAGGCTAATAGATTTACTGTTGTGTGTTGGGTTATGCTTAGTGTGTATTCATCGTATTTTGGTGACTTGGTTGTAAACAACTTCAAAATAAATAAATAAATAAATAAAATTGTGTGTGTATATATATATATATATATATATATATATATATATAATTTCATGACTATATAATTATATATTACTAATTATATAATTTCATGATATATATATAATTTCATGACTATATAGTTATATATTACTAATTATGTAATTTCATATATATATATATATATATATATATATATATATATATATATGAAATTACATAATTAGTAATATATAACTATATAGTCATGAAATTATATATATATATCATGAAATTATATAATTAGTAATATATAATTATATAGTCATGAAATTATATATATATATATATATATATATATATATATATATATATATAAAGCGGAAGGACGGGTGGTATATCTTATGTGGTGGTGGGCCGGTCTGGGCCAAAATGCCAGGGCTGATTTTTGGTCCCAGTCCATCCCTGAATGTGGATACAAAAGTTCTGCTGCAATTCGTTTGGACATTTAATTGAGCTCTGAGGGATATCATCTGCGTGCATGAATACTGGATGTGCCATACTTTTAAAGGGGCCCTATTATGCAACATTCACTTTTATAAGGTGTTTGAACACAGATGTGTGTCCACAGTGTGTGTAAACAACCAGCCCATAATGGTAAAAATCCACCACTCCTTTTTATAATCTCCAAAAATCATGAACAGCATCTCCAAACGAGGGGTTCCAGATTTCCTCTTTCTCTTACGTAAGAGTAGGGTGAAACCCCACCCATGACTGGTGATGGAATCCGCCCTATTATCTTATTATCTTGCCCTATTATCTTGAGCTGTACACAGTCGGCCATGTTTATCTCCTTGCCAGAGCGTTTAAAATGTATTCTTATTAAAGTTACTAAAAAAGCACTGAGTGATTTTCTGTTTTTCATTTGTTGTTTGGTTCATATTTGCAGCATATACAGCAGTAGTGACCGACTGTGTTTATGAACTTTGTGTGTTTCTGACATACATTGTGTGTATTTGACAGTTTAAGTGCAATAAGACATGTAAGAGAAATCAGTTTATTGCTCACAGTACGTGCCGTCTGACAGCCAGGTTTTTGTGAGTGTCCTTTGGATGTGTACGCTCAGAAAACCATATATCAGATGTTTAAATTGTTTAAACACATGCAAATAATTAACTTTAATGATGACGAAGAACTACAATGTCACGTAAGCGTGGTCGATGATGATCAAAACCAAACAGATGTTTTAGTTTTTTGATCAGAGTATTCGAGGCACGAGTTGTACAAATTTAAGTCACTATTCACAGACAATCTTCACCTTCACCACCTAACTTCTGTGAACGGATCAGTGAGTCAGTGAGTTGAACTTTAGAAATGGATCAGTTTAATTTATGAATTAATCATTCAGGCCAATTTGTGAACTGGATCAGTTGATTCATTGAAAAGAATGATTAGTTCACAAAACAGACATCTCTAGTTCTCTCACGAACGTGTTAACGAGAGCTATGAACAGGGCCAGAGTGGGACTCATTTTCAGCCCTGGAGTTTCATGCCTTAGACCGGCCCACTTTAATTCACAACTGACTATAAAATAATGTAATTAAAACCTCAGTGTATAAGTCTGCAATAGTGCACTGTTCTCTACAACCTTGTAAATAATTGTATTTTTCAAAAATATCTTCAAATACCCATGATAGTACAAATGATAGTACAAAAAAATGCTAAAATTTGATAGAGTTATTTTTATAGTTATAATAATGATTTTATAATGTGAACCATTGATTAATTCTCTAGCCATCTAGTGGCTGTAGTTAAAAATTCATGTTATTTTAATTTTAATTTAATTAAGTGTTTGCTTTCCAGTAGATGGCAGTAGTCGTCCACTAAACCCAGGCACATTTTTCATGTCTATCACTATGAATGAAATTTAGAAATGTAGATCTTTATTAAAGTGGATTTAACATAAAATTTTGCTATTTTATATAAATGTATATACTTAAATTATTACAAATTGAGGCAAATAAATAACACAAAATACCATAAATCCTACAAAATTGCACAACTTTACAGAAAAATATTAAAGTAGGCCATTACGTTTGTTTAAAAAAAAAAGTTACATGTTACAAAATCACATTTTACTCTCTGGTTAAGCTAGTTGGACAGAAAAATGAATATTGTTGGCCAATGTGTAATAGCATAGCAAGCAACATAACATAAGTGATAGGCTCTTTTTCCCCTCTTCCTTTTTATTTGTTTACATTACTTAAATCGGCCTCCGGTGGCTTAGACCTTTTGCCTCAGCATAATTTAGCGTTGCTTTAGAACTTGTCCCGCTGTCCCTACAGACGTCACCTCATCCCTTCTTCTCATATACTTTTGAGTGAGTTGTCTTCTCTGAGCGCACACTCCGAGTCCAGGTTAATTTACCCACCGAGTGACATGATATCATTGACGTTGCGTGCAAATGAGCGGTAAAAACCAGATCGCGCATTCGTTTGTTTGTTTTTTCTTGCGCGGGTGCCCCGTGCCGCCCTGGGCCGTCCAGGCCTAAATCCGTCACTGAATGGTTTTTAGGAAAAAGTTAGGCTACTCAGCTTAGTACATTTGGCCGCGTCCACAGTTTCTAGAGCATCCATATTTCAACCCAGTGCCATGACAACACCGGCCCTCGCGGCCAAATAAACTGACCGGCCCACCGGGAATTCATACGATTCATAGAATAACGATTTAAATTTCATTGTTTTCAAATATTGGAACGTTCAGTAATTTGTCATTAGTGAAGGCATTTTCATTAGTGAAGCAACTGTGATTTGTTTGTGAAAGAGAGAAGCAGTGGGAGATGGAGGGAGAGAAATAGCAAAAATGTTCCTTCCACTCTGCAAGACGTCCAAGCCCCACGGCAGTCCATTATGACATCACACTTTAAAAATGAAGTCCACTGCTGGAAACCATCAGCCGTTCGTTTTCCGAGTGCGCTGTAGTGTTTGCCAGTATTTAGCCCGACCGTTTACTCAACCAGTCAGTAATTATGCTTACATAACTAATTATTGCCTCGATGCTGCTCCCCTGGAAGGCCTTTTCTTTCAGCTGATTGTTTAGGGAAAATGAAGAGACAGCTGATTAGATTCACTGCGCTACTTCAAAGCCACAATCCATTATTTCACCATGGCAGCGCTGCTCCTGTGCAAGGAAGGGCCTGTTAAAGGGCAATCATCCTGTTATTCATAAAATCATGGGCTGTAATATCACGATGAATGCATATTTCGTTCTATTTAATGGCTTTTGATGCAGAAAGACGAACATTATGGTTGCAGTGATGTGCCCACACCTGGACTGCAGCGTCCTCTTCACTTGATTAGTGCTGCTGATGGTGGGGTTGGTGTGAAAAGAATCTTTGTGTCATTTTGCATCCATTGAACTGATGTGTGAAAATACGCCCTGACAAATATGAACATTTGGTTATCACATTGTTCCCACACTGCATTCATTCTGCCACCAGAGAAGAGTGCGAGAGAGAATTTCATTAGGCCTGTTTCACACATACTGCATCTGCGGGACATGAGTCTGCAACTGCATACATGCGTGTCTGCAACTACAGATTCATTTTAAAGGGGTCATGAACCACATTTTAAAAAAAAAAAATTATAATGTTCTTTGTCATCCACTTATAATTTTAGCAAGATTTTTACATAAAACACCACCCTAATTTAGAAGTAATAGGCTATTTTCTGTCCTGTTTTTTGAGCCTGTCTTTGAAACAATTTGTTTTAATAAGCGTGCCACATTCAAGACTTGGAGGTAAATGCCTGCTGCTATGATTGGGTAACAGTTTTGCCTATTAAAATCATTTTCATTTTATTGTTTTGAAAACTTTCAATGTTAGCCATACATGTTTGAGCCAAAATCTGATCCCAAATCAGAAGACAAACCTACACCTCAAATACCAAGGATACATATACAGTATATTGCCAAAAGTATTGGGACACATCTCCAAATAATTGAATTCAGGTGTTCCAATCACTTCCATGACCACAGGTGTATAAAATCAACCACCTAGGCATGCAGACTGCTTCTACAAACATTTGTGAAAGAATGGGTCGCTCTCAGGAGCTCAGTGAAGTCATGTGTGGTACCGTGATAGGTTGCCACCTGTGCAATAAGTCCATTCGTGAAATATCCCCACTACTAAATATTCCACAGTCAACTGTTAGTGGTATCACAACAAAGTGGAAGCAATTGGGAACAACAGCAACTCAGCCACAGAGTGGTAGGCCACATAAAATCACAGAGCGGGGTCAGCTCATGCTGAGGCACACAGTGTGTAGAAGTCCACAACTTTCTGCAGAGTCAATAGCTACAGACCTCCAAACTTGGTGTGGCCTTCAGATTAGCTCAAGAACAGTGTGTAGAGAGCTTTATGGAATGGGTTTCCATGGCTGAGCAGCTGCCTCCAAGCCTTACATCACCAAGTGCAATGCAAAGCGTTGGATGCAGTGGTGTAAAGCACGCTGTCACTGGACTCTAGAGCAGTGGAGACATGTTCTCTGGAGTGACCAATCACGTTTCTCTGTCTGGCAATCCGATGGACGAGTCTGGGTTTGGCGGTTGCCAGGAGAACGGTACTTGCCTGACTGCATTGTGCCAAGTGTAAAGTTTGGTGGAGGGGGATTATGGTGTGGGGTTGTTTTTCAGGGGTTGGGCTTGGCCCCTTAGTTCCAGTGAAAGGAACTCTTAATGCTTCAGCATACCAAGACATTTTGGTCAATTTCATGCTCCCAACTTTGTGGGAACAGTTTGGGGATGGCCTCTTCCTGCTCCAACATGACTGCGGACCAGTGCACAAAGCAAGGTCCATAAAGACATGGATGAGTGAGTTTGGTGTGGAGGAACTTGACGGTTGCACAGAGTCCTGACCTCAACCTGATAGAACACCTTTGGGATGAATTAGAGCGGAGACTGCGAGCCAGGCCTTCTCGCCAACATCACTGCCTGACCTCACAAATGCGCTTCTAGAAGAATAAACACACTCCCAAACCTTGTGGAAAGCCTTCCCAGAAGAGCTGAAGCTTTTATAGCTGCAAAGGGTGGGCTAACTCCATATTAAACCCTACGGATTAAGAATGGAATGTCATTAAAGTTCATGTGCATGTAAAGGCAGATGTCTCAAAACTTTTGGCAATATAGTGTATATATACACCGATCAGGCATAATATGACCACCATATGACCACCTTCCTAATATTGTGTCGGTCCCCCTTTTGCTGCCAAAACAGCCCTGACCCGTCGAGGCATGGACTCCACTGTACCCCTGAAGGTGTGCTGTGGTATCTGGCACCAAGATGTTAGCAGCAGATCCTTTAAGTCCTGTAAGTTGTGAGGTGGGGCCTCCATGGATCGGACTTGTTTGTTCAGCACATCCCACAGATGCTTGATTGGATTGAGATCTGGGGAATTTGGAGGCCAAGTCAACACCTCAAACTTGTTCTCCTCAAACCATGAACCATTTTTGGTTTGAGGCAGGGTGTATTCTCCTGCTGAAAGAGGCCACAGCCACCAGGGAATACCATTTCCATGAAAGGCTGTACATGGTCTGCAACAATGCTTAGGTAGTTGGTACATGTCAAAGTAACATCTACATGGATGGCAGGACCCAAGGTTTCCCAGCAGAACATTGCACAAAGCATCATACTGCCTTCGTCAGCTTGCCTTCTTCCCATAGTGCATCCTGGTGCCACGTGTTCCCCAGGTAAGCAGCGCACACGCATCCGGCCATCCACGTGATGTAAAAGAAAACGTGATTCATCAGACCAGGCCACCTCCTTCCATTGCTCCGTGATCCAGTTCTGATGCTCACGTGCCCACTGTTGGTGCTTTCGGCAGTGGACAGGGGTCAGCATGGGCACCCTGACTGGTCTGCGGCTATGCAGCCCCATACGCAACAAACTGCGATGCACTGTGTATTCTGACACCTTTCTATCAGAACCAGCATTAACTTCTTGAGCAATCTGAGTTACAGTAGCTCGTCTGTTGGATCAGACCCCACGGGCCAGCCTTCCCTCCCCACATGCATCAGTGAGCCTCGACCGCCCATGACCCTGTTGGCGGTTCACTACTGTTCCTTCCTTGGACCACTTTTGATAGATACTGACCACTGCAGACTGGGAACACCCCACAAGAGCTGCAGTTTTGGAGATGCTCTGACCCAGTCGTCTAGCCATCACAATTTGGCCCTTGTCAAACTCACTCAAATCCTTAGGATTGCCCATTTTTCCTGGTTCTAACACATTAACTTTGATGACAAAATGTTCTCTTGCTGCCTAATATATCCCACCCACCAATAAAAGCTGTGATGAAGAGATAATCAGTGTTATTCACTTCACCTGTCAGTGCTCATAATGTTATGCCTGATCGGTGTATAGTATATTACATTATATTAGTGTTGAACGAAGATGCTACAGGAAGGTGTTTATCTCATTACATATTTGAAACATTCGCTAACTGTGAAATTTTTTACATATGCTTTATAAGTCTTTGTTGTGGCAAATAAAGTTTCAGTAGGCTACTTGGGTTTACCACAGTTATAGTTGACAGGATAACCTGTGGTGTTACGTGTAATCGAATTATGAATGAATGTACTATCATTTGTTACACTGTCATTCTTATATTCATCATTTATCGTTTTATTAAAGTGAACATAAAGTGATGAAACGATCTGTAACAGACAAAGCAATAGTAACACATGGTAAAAGCATTGTTACTCACACTTGTGTTTTGCGACATTACTGTCTGATGCAATATAGTCGGCACTGCATCATCTTTTATTTTCAGTCACTCTGAAAAGCATGCACTTAACAGTGTCTTGTTTAGTTTTTAATCAGTAGTAAAATGAAGCTAACAAACAGTCTTACTGATGCAGTCTGGAAATTTGTTAAAAATAAAGTTCATCCACACTGACTGTAATGACTTGTAATCCTTAGAGACATCTCTATGTTTTTGTTGCTGGAGTAATCCTGTGTTTGCATCTGTCTCGTATTTACTGTTACAGTATGACATGCGTGAATCGGTGGTCAGGGCTAAAGAGGCAATGATGTAAGTAGGTGTTGATCTTCTTCTGCAGAGGTGGTTTTTCATTGCATAATAATTAAGAAATAATGTGACAATATCTGAAACGTCGTTTTGGGAGCTTGGTTTCAATAAATGTTGGTTATTGACTAACAAGGAAGTTTTGTGTTCTGAAAATGACAGTATATTTTTATAGTACAGTGACCTCTATATGTCAAAAGTTTTATTTCTGAATTCATAAACCCTTTAATAGAGTATATCTGTTTCCTGTTTTAATAGATTTTAAAATGTAATTTATACCTGTGATCAAAGCTGAATTTTCATTATCATTACTCCAGTCTTTATTTTAGTGGAAACCATGATGCACATTTTTTCAGGATTCTTTGATGAATGGAAATTAATTTTAAATAAAACCTTTACATAACATTCTGTCTTTACATTAACATTCCGCCTGTCACTCTTGTCTTGTCAATTTAATCCATTTTTTTTAATCAATTCAATATCATTTTTACATTTTTGAATGGTAGTGTATACAAATACAAAGTCAATGCAAATATTGGATAAAATATTTAAATGAAGTGTATTATAAAATGCAATTTTAATTAGATGTTTTGTTCTCAATGGATGAAAGAAAGTCATACAGATTTTGAACAACATGAAGATGAGTAAATAAAGCAAAACTTTTAGTTTTCGGTGAACTGTTCCTTTAAAATGCTTTTATTTTTGGAAATAATCTGCATCAAGCTGGTATTTATTTTGGGCATAGACAGTAGGGGTATATCACGTCAACATTACCCATGAGTCATGAAACCTTGCATATAATACTACTTCAGTGGAGAAAGATGGCAAGATATCCAGCCCATCTGTACTGCAGGTAAACAACAACATGACAAAGACACTAATAGAAGAGATCATAAATCATGAGACATGAGTATTTTTCAGACCATTCACTGCAGTGGCTTGAAACAGCATGACATGATGGATGCATTTCACTTATTGCCTCAAGCATACACGAGTACACAAACCCCCATGCATAGCCTTCCATTCCCTCCCCATTTCACTTCCTCTTGTTTTGTATCAGTCTACATTATTTCTTTACGCCTTGTGCCTTGAGAAAATCCCTCGCCTGCGAACTGCGGGACATCCACCATGTGGAACGGCATCTAGAGACACAGCGAGAGTCAAACATCTGCTGTTGCGTTCGGCTTCTCTTCTCAGTGTGAGCCTGTGGCGTCTTGAGTAATGACTGTACCATTATCATTGTCTGACAGAGCGACATATACCCTCAAACTGCTTTCCCTGCTCCTGTGGTGGAGATATGAAACATACCTAACCACACAGACAGGTGTAAGTCCCTCCTTTACAATCTACAACTGATTTGCATTAACACATATGCATTTAGATATATAGTTATATGTCCATAAAGATGAGCAAATAAAACACACGCACACACACACACACACACACACATATATATATAGAGAGAGAGAGATAGATAGATAGATAGATAGATAGATAGATAGATAGATAGATAGATAGATAGATAGATAGATAGATAGATAGATAGATAGATAGATAGATAGATAGATAGATAGATAGATCCTTGAGCAATATTTTTTTGACCATTTTTCAAATAAAAGATTTCCTGGAGCAGAAATCAAAGGAAGAAAGGAGCAAAAAGTGGAAATTTCCACTATTTGCTCTATTCTTCCTTTGATTTCTGATGCAACAAGCAGGTATGTGATTGCTGAAATCTCACTAGATTATTGGTCCAAATAGCCTTGTACTTCTGTAAGGTAGTATCACTTATTTTGTGCCACATTATATATTGCTACTTAAAAAAATATCAAGTTGAGTTGTTTGCTCATAAACCTCTCTCTCTCTATCTGTCCCTTTCTCCTATATATGTGCATACCATGATTTGGATTGTTCTATAGAAAAACAGTTCTAGAAAGTTCTAAACAGTTCTAGAAAGTTTTAGGAAGTGCTACTTATTTATAAGCAGAAATCTTTGTTATATAGTTGTTCCTTTATCTGGGATGACCTTTATAAAAAAAAAAAGGATTTATTGTTTTTAAGCAAAAGTTAATCGATTTATGCTTCAGGAAATATTTTATTTGAAAAGCAGTCGAAAAGTTATAACCCTAATATATTACTTTAAATTACTTGTGCTTACAGTATATACAGTGGGTACGGAAAGTATTCAGACCCCCTTAAATTTTTCACTCTTTGTTATATTGCAGCCATTTGCTAAAATCATTTAAGTTCATTTTTTTTTTCCTCATTAATGTACACACAGCACCCCATATTGACAGAAAAACACAGAATTGTTGACATTTTTGCAGATATATTAAAAAAGAAAAACTGAAATATCACATGGTCCTAAGTATTCAGACCCTTTGCTCAGTATTTAGTAGAAGCACCCTTTTGATCTAATACAGCCATGAGTCTTTTTGGGAAAGATGCAACAAGTTTTTCACACATGGATTTGGGGATCCTCTGCCATTCCTCCTTGCAGATCCTCTCCAGTTCTGTCAGGTTGGATGGTAAACGTTGGTGGACAGCCATTTTTAGGTCTCTCCAGAGATGCTCAATTGGGTTTAAGTCAGGGCTCTGGCTGGGCCATTCAAGAACAGTCATGGAGTTGTTGTGAAGCCACTCCTTCGTTATTTTAGCTGTGTGCTTAGGGTCATTGTCTTGTTGGAAGGTAAACCTTCAGCCCAGTCTGAGGTCCTGAGCACTCTGGAGAAGGTTTTCGTCCAGGATATCCCTGTACTTGGCCACATTCATCTTTCCCTCGATTGCAACCAGTCGTCCTGTCCCTGCAGCTGAAAAACACCCCCACAGCATGATGCTGCCACCACCATGCTTCACTGTTGGGACTGTATTGGACAGGTGATGAGCAGTGCCTGGTTTTCTCCACACATACCGCTTAGAATTAAGGCCAAAAAGTTCTATCTTGGTCTCATCAGACCAGAGAATCGTATTTCTCACCATCTTGGAGTCCTTCAGGTGTTTTTTAGCAAACTCCATGCGGGCTTTCATGTGTCTTGCACTGAGGAGAGGCTTCCGTCGGGCCACTCTGCCATAAAGCCCCGACTGGTGGAGGGCTGCAGTGATGGTTGACTTTCTACAACTTTCTCCCATCTCCCGACTGCATCTCTGGAGCTCAGCCACAGTGATCTTTGGGTTCTTCTTTACCTCTCTCACCAAGGCTCTTCTCCCCCGATAACTCAGTTTGGCCGGACGGCCAGCTCTAGGAAGTGTTCTGGTCGTCCCAAACGTCTTCCATTTAAGGATTATGGAGGCCACTGTGCTCTTAGGAACCTTGAGTGCAGCAGAAATTTTTTTGTAACCTTGGCCAGATCTGTGCCTTGCCACAATTCTGTCTCTGAGCTCTTCAGGCAGTTCCTTTGACCTCATGATTCTCATTTGCTCTGACATGCACTGTGAGCTGTAAGGTCTTATATAGACAGGTGTGTGGCTTTCCTAATCAAGTCCAATCAGTATAATCAGTATAATCAAACACAGCTGGACTCAAATGAAGGTGTAGAACCATCTCAAGGATGATCAGAAGAAATGGACAGCACCTGAGTTAAATATATGAGTGTCACAGCAAAGGGTCTGAATACTTAGGACCATGTGATATTTCAGTTTTTCTTTTTTAATAAATCTGCAAAAATGTCAACAATTCTGTGTTTTTCTGTCAATATGGGGTGCTGTGTGTACATTAATGAGGAAAAAAAATGAACTTAAATGATTTTAGCAAATGGCTGCAATATAACAAAGAGTGAAAAATTTAAGGGGGTCTGAATACTTTCCGTACCCACTGTATAAGCACCACATAAATGCAAAGCATGTTTTTGTGAATTCTGCTGTCAGTTCAGACTCTGCTGCTACAAGGCAACATGCTTCCTCAAACCACCGAGAGCAGACGGCGCCGTTCACAATCACACATGATGCGCTCATGCATTTAAAGAAATCCGAACAGAGTGCAACAGAATGGAACAGAATGGAAGATGCATTTTCCAAAATTGAACAACTTATAGCTTGACATGGCATCTTACAAACACAGCATTTGTGATGCAAGATGCTGAATAAACAGTGAAGCGTGACGCAGAAACCAAAGATATCCATCTGGTGCATGCAGCCTACAGAGGCAAACTATTAAAAAATAGCCCAGATGGAAAGCAAGAGTAAGTCTGGTGTGAACTAAATCTGCTTGCGACAGACTGACAAACTTGTTTGTAAATATACTGTTTATTGACTCTCAGTTGTGCTCTTCTCTGAATATCAGCATGACTATGATTGTCTGTGACTGAATCATATACTAATATTCAGTGCAACATGATATTCCTCAATTAGCATAGTATATATTTAAATCTCAGTTTTTCTATTCTATTTGTGTTTGTTTGTTTGCTAGAATTCCAGAAACTGTGGTTCTGTCGTCTGTGATCGCATGAGCTGAATCATAAATATGACTAACAAGTTAAATTACATTCCCTAAGCGGCTCAGGTGAGAGACCGAAGCTTTTTTTGGCTCGCTGCTATACACAACGTTGGATGAAACCACAGTGTTTTTTTGTTTTTTTTTTTCACAAAATAAGCTGCTTACTTTTTATTTTAAAATGTTTCTCAGGAGAATCATTGGATTAGTGTGTGATTTTGTAGGTATTGATTGCAGTGACCTGGTTTGCTATAGACCAACAAACAACAATTTAGGAGACACACACTGCAAAAAAATTATTTTACAAATATCCAAACATTCTTAAATCAATATACATTTGTTTAATTTGTGATTTACTTAATGGGTTAGTTCACCCAATAATGAAAATAATGTCATTTATTACTCACCCTCATGCTGTTCCACACCCGTAAGACCTTCGTTCATCTTTGGAACACAAATTAAGATATTTTTGATTAAATCCGATGGCTCAGTGAGGCCTGCATAGATAGCAATGGTACTTCCTCTCTCAAGATCCATAAAAGTACTAAAAACATATTTAAATCAGTTCATGTGAGTTCAGTGGTTCTACCTTAATATTATAAAGCGACGAGAATATTTTTTGTGCGCCAAAAAAAACTAAATAATGACTTTTTAACAATATCTAATGATGGCCGATTTCGAAAAACTGCTTCATGAAGCTTCTGAGCTTTACGAATTGAATCAGTGAATCGGAGTGCCAAAGTCATGTGATTTCCGCAGTTTGGTGGTTTGACACACGATCCTAATCACTGATTCGACTTGAAATCGCCCGTCACTAGATATTGTTAAAAAGTCGTTTTTTTTTTTTTTTTGACGCACAAAAAATATTCTCGTCGCTTTATAATATTAAGGTAGAACCACTGAACTCACATGAACTGATTTAAATATGTTTTTAGTACTTTTATGGATCTTGAGAGAGGAAGTACCATTGCTATCTATGCAGGCCTCACTGAGCCATCGGATTTAATCAAAAATATCTTAATTTGTGTTTCAAAGATGAACAAAGGTCTTACGGGTGTGGAACAGCATGAGGGTGAGTAATAAATTACATTATTTTCATTTTTGGGTGAACTAACCCTTTAAAACTGTATCAAAATTAAGTGAGTTTTTGCTTAAAGGGGACCTATTATGTTTTTTTTTTTTACATTTTCAACTTTCTTTAGTGTGTAATGTTGCTGTTTGAGCAAAAAAGGTCTGCAAAGTTAAAAAGCACAATGTCACTCCAGCGAGAGTTATTCTCTATATCAGTGCGCACTGTTTCTAAACTCCCTGAAACACCTGAGTTTTCTTCCAGGAACAAACATGTCACAATATTCCTCATTTAAATAATTCCTGCCCAAGGCATATATGAAAAATAAAGGGGAGAGGCCTGGTTGGGTTGTGTTAGTAGTGTTTTGAAACTCACAGTTATGATAAGGGACGTGACGTTTCCAAACTTGCTCAAAGCAGCTGACCAATCACAACACACTGGTCCAGCCAACCAATCAGAGCACATTGCGTTTTTTTCAGAAGGAGGGGCTTCAAAGAGAACAGAGCGTTACCGACAGATTTGGAAGAGAAAATAAGGTGTTTTTTGAACATTCAACATAAAAACCTATTCTAGTAGATCCCAAAAACAAAATCAACACTTTATACAAAGGCATTGGTCCTCTTTAAAACAAGAAAAGAAAAAAAAAAAAAAGATCTGCCAGTGGGGTCAGAAAAATAATCTTGTTTTTCCTTTGAATTACGCTTATTTTTCTGACCCAACTGGCAGATATTTTCTTGTTTTAATACTTTTGTCAGCTTCATATTTTGCTACCAGTGCTTATAATGCATCATAAGCTGTCTCACCTGTACACAAACACAGGGTCATTCACATTAGTAAAAAAAAAATCATCATTAGTGCAGAAAATGCATTGTATAGCAATCTCGTAGGACGACCAGATGTTTTGGCAAGCTACCGTTTTCAAGTACTCTGGATTACGTCAAGTAGAAACCCCTGACACAGAATGTTTTAGTGGAGCTCTGGGGTTTAGCCAAAACACTGACTCCATTAGTCATGAGCATCATTGACTGGATTTATTAACTAGAGCTTAGACGTAGCTTACGGCATGCTGCGTTTTGAAGAGAGAATCTCTGTTTAGCTATGCTAAAGCTCAGAAGCTTTGAAGGCAAAGTCTCGCTGAAGGGCAAAGAGTTGGTATAGATCTGTTGTTCTGATGCCTGGGAGTTTGAAGTCTCTCAGTAATTGGTTAATGATCTCTTAAATAAAGTGAGCATGAAGAATTTTAATCATTTTTTGTGCAATTGAGGCTCAAATGATCTATTGATCTGCATTGTGTCAATACTTAGAGACAACACACAAATGAGACGACACCTCAAAACCATGTGTCTGATGCCTCGTTCTCACATACAGCACCTGCATTCACGTCTGGAAGATGTTTGTATATCAATTGCTGCAGCAGATAATATATCAGGAACAAGATGAATGATTATCAATGCGTTAATCAAACTCATTTGTTTTCCATGCATAATTTTTCAGTACTTTTATCACTGTCTGAATTAAGACAGTAAAATTGCTCTTCACCATCACAAGATGGGCTCCAGTGTCTTCACTCCCATTGGTAATCACAGTATTGAAGCAATGTTTATTTGCATAAATATATATATTTTCATATTATTTGACAGGTCGCTCATGTTGCCATAATTGCGCGGAATCAACAAAGCCAACTTTCTGTACTGATATATTTCCTTTTGAAACAAGAAGTTTTGGAAGAAACATTTTGAAGGGCTTGCCTGTTTTGTTTTTTGTTTTAATAGCAAATAAAACATAAGCAATGCTGGGTCAGTTACAAATTGTAGTCTGTTACTGATTACAAATTACATGACAAAAATTGTAGTTAATAATTTAATCCATTACATTACACATTTTAGGTAATATAATCTGACTACTTTTAGATTACTTTTGACCTAACTTGTTTATCACATTGAATACCATATTGATAAAAATATGGGTTTGTGAAGGAACTGAAAGAGGTTTGTGAGTTTGATGAAAATCTAATAATTAATAAAATCATAAAAAATGTAAAATAATTTTAAAATAATAAAAAAATAATAAAAATGTGTTTGAAAGAAAATGCCTTCCAAAAACATTCTTACTGAATGATAATTCAAATAGTAATTACTATGTTAGTCAGGAGTTGTTTTGATATGCAATGTTGCAATGTTAAGAAAACACTCCTTAATAGTGAAATGATTTCTGTAAATCCAGTGGTCAAATGTTTTTTGGCCTCTCAATTTTCCATGTAATTATAGCCACCTGACTAGTGGCTGGTCTGTGTGTGCAATTTCACAAAACTACAAGACTTTTTTAATGTATATAAGTGATATGATTTTTAGAAAGGAAAATATAAAACACTTGGGGATTAGGGAGAATCATTAAATTATGAATGATTTACTGCCATTGTGTGAATAATATGTAATCACGTAATCAATAAAAAGTAACTAGTCTGATTAAGAGTATTTTAAAATGTAATCCATTTACAAGAACTTCATTTTTGGAATCTGATTGCGGAATCCAGATTACATGTAATGAGTTAGGCTATTCCCAGCACTGAATATCAGTTATGTCAAAGCAATGATTTGCTACTTAATAGTCAGCTGCAGGTGGTATTCGAGGGCAGGGCATCACTACAGAGCATTCTTGGAAGACAACGCCTGTGAATATTAATTTTAAATGGGTTTCTGTAATGGTGTGGCTGTATACAATGAAGCACATGATGAATGTAAATCCAATATCAATATCAAACATGTAGAATACAGGAATCTGACATGGAGAACACAACCACACAAGTTTTTTATATTTTCTTTTTTTTTTATTTTTTTTATTAGGTACATTTATAACACTATACTTAGTATTACACTGAACTAAATTATAAACGCAACACTTTTGTTTTTGCCCCCATTTTTCATGAGCTGAACTCAAAGATCTAAGAATTTCTATGTACACAAAAGGCCTATTTCTCTCAAATATTGTTCACATATCTGTCTAAATCTGTGTTAGTGAGCACTTCTCCTTTGCTGAGATAATCCATCCACCTCACAGCTGTGGCATATCAAGATGCTGATTAGACAGCATGATTATTGTACAGGTGTGCCTTAGGCTTACCCAACTATGACGATTTCCACTTATGAGAAATGTGAAAAGGTTCTATTATGCTGCCAGGTCAGTAGTTGGAGATGTCACTTTGTAAAGAAACACTACGCGCCTGTACACATACACATTTTTTTTACAGAGTGTTCGCGCCAAATGCGCATGCTAAAGACGTTATACGCAATTATGCATGTGCATGCCGTCACCGTTTTCACAGATCCGCGTTTTTGTTGTTTACATGGAGATGATAAAACGGTATCGCTTTCAAAAACTTGCACTTTGAAACCAGTTTTCAAAAGCTTGCATTTTCAGGCCACCAAAATGCCGTTGTCGTGTAAATGAACGGCCAAAACGGATAAAAAGTTTTCGTTTTTAGATGACAACAGTGTTGTGTAAACAGTCCCTAATATAAACGTGATCGGACAAAGAACTGAAAGAACACAGATAAACATAAGAAATAATCAGGAGAGAAATAGAACAGGTGTGAACTAATTTGAAACCATAGAAACTACTTACCAAACAAGGAAATTAAAGGTGCCCTCGAATTAAAAATTGAACTTATCTTGGCATAGTTAAATAACAAGAGTTCAGTACATGGAAATGGCATACAGTGAGTCTCAAACTCCATTGTTTCCTCCTTCTTATATAAATCTCATTTGTTTAAAAGACCTCTGGAAAACAGGCGAATCTCAACATAACACCGACTGTTACGTAACAGTCGGGGTGTACGCCCCCAATATTTGCATATGCCAGCCCATGATGTTCCCAACATTATGAAAGGCATTAGACAAGGGCAGGCATTAACGTCTGGAGCAGCACAGCCGAATCATCAGACTAGGTAAGCAAGCAAGGACAATAGCGAAAAATGACAGATGGAGCGATAATAACTGACATGATCCATGATATCATGATATTTTTAGTGATATTTGTAAAATGTCTTTCTAAATGTTTCGTTAGCATGTTGCTAATGTACTGTTAAATATGGTTAAAGTTACCATTGTTTCTTACTGTATTCACGGAGACAAGAGCCGTCGCTATTTTTATTTTTAAACACTTATCTGTGTAATTCATAAACACAACTTCATTCTTTATAAATCTCTCCAACAGTGTAGCATTAGCCATTAGCCACGGAGCACAGCCTCAAATTCATTCAGAATCAATGTAAACAATATAACAGTATACAATACTCACATAATCCGACGCATGCATGCCGCATGCATGACGAACACTTTGTAAAGATCCATTTGAGGGTTATATTAGCTGTGTAAGCTTTGTTTATGCACTGTTTAAGGCAAGCGCGAGCTCTGTGGGTGGAGAGCACGAGAATTAAAGGGCCAGTAGCCCTGAATCGGCTCATTTATAATGATGCCCCAAAATAGGCAGTTAAAAAATGAATTAAAAAACTGCACTTATAGTCACTTATAGAGCTCGGGGGGCAGGGAGCGAGAGATTTAAAGGGGCCGCGCAGCCTGAATCGGTGCATAGTTAATGATGCCCCGAAATAGGCAGTTAAAAAAATGAATTAAAAAAAATCTATGGGGTATTTTGAGCTGAAACTTCACAGAAACATTCAGGGGACACCTTAGACTTATATTACATCTTGTAAAAAAACGTTCGATGGCACCTTTAACTGGAAATCAAGCAAACAGGAACTGAGAACAAAGAAAACTCAATCAAAACAGAATATAATGCACTCATTACAGTTTATGTGCTTATAGTGAATTTTGTCAACGTTTAAGATTGTAGCATAAACTATACTGTTCGAAATTTTGGATATTTTTTATGTTTTTGAAAGAAGTATCTTTTGCTCACCAAGACTGCATTTATTTGATAAATAATACAGTAATATTGGAAAATATAATTACAACTTCAAACTGTCTTCTCTTTGAATTATGTTAAAGGATTAGTTCACTTTCAAATTAAAATTTCCTGATAATTTACTCACCCCCATGTCATCCAAGATGTCCATGTCTTTCTTTCTTCAGTCGAAAAGAAATTAAGGTTTTTGATGAAAACATTCCAGGATTTTTCTCCATATAGTGTAATTTTTAGAAAATGAGTGATGGTTTCTCTAGATAAGACCCTTATTCCTCGTCTGGGATCATGTAGAATGCTTTGAAGCTGCACTGAAGCTGTAACTGTAAGTCCAATTACTGTAATGTAAGTCCACTATATGGAGAAAAATCCAAATTTCAAATTTTAATTTGAAAGTGAACTAATCCTTTAAATGTAATTTATTCCTGTGAATTTTCAGCATCATTACGTCAGTCTTCAGTGTCACATGATCCTTCAGAAATCATTCTAATATGCTGATTTGCTGCTTAAAAACATTTCTTCTTATTAGTGCTGAAAACTGTTGTGCAGCTTAATATTTTTTTCTAGAAAACATGACACATTATTTTTGTATAAATTGAAAGCTCAAAAGAACAGCATTTATTTTGATCAATTGAATGCATCCTTGCTGAATAAAAGTATTAATTTCTTTAAAAAAAACCTTTGAATGGTAGTGTAGAAGAATGTCATTAAGAAAGACTATAAATGTTGCAAAATTGATAGACGCTGATTAGTTTCAAATTATCATCAGTTCTATGTGCTAGGGTTCATAAAGTTCAAAGATCTGAAAAGTTAATTAGATAGATATTCAAGCAGAAATTATCTCAGCACTTCAATCAGTGCTCAATCCCTGACTGCAATTCAACAATTTCACTTTGACAAAATCACTATATGACCTGCACTTTAAAAAAGATTGTTAAAGTCAACAGAGCTCTTCAGAGTTCTTCTAAAGTCTTGCTCAAACTCTCTGCGTCTTAAGCATTCATTTGTAGAAACTCTCAAATATCTTTTTACATGGCAGCGCATTTCATTTTGTCTTTCTCTCAGGATGCTCTTGTGTTCTCCAGCGCCTGGATGGCATGCTGAAATCCTGCAAAGTATTAGTGTCACATCCGCTGCTCAGGATGCAGAGCGTGTTGCCATAATCTGACGGTGAGTAGTGTTTCTCTCTCCAGAGTCGAGCACACTCATCGCACTGAACCACACAAGCAAACAGCCTCATATCAAACAACAAGAGTCTCACCTGCATTAATCGCCCTCCTCTTTTAAACCCACACGTGTTTGATGACATATGACAAGATGTCTGAAAATACTCAATTCGCTTCATCATGTGTAAAATCTCTGTGGTACAGTGACAATGTCCATGGTAACACTGTAGTACATTGATTGATTAAAACTCATATGCATATACACTATACCGTTCAAAAGTTTGAGGTCAGTACGACTTTTTAATGTTTTAGAAAGAAGTCTGTTCTGCTCACCAAGGCTGCATTTATTTGATTAAAAATACAGTAAAAACAGTAATATTGTGAAATATTATTACAATTTGAAACAACTGTTTTCTATTTTAAAAAATAATTTATTCCTGTGATCAAAGCTGAATTTTCAGCATCATTCCTCCAGTCTTCAGTGTCACATGACCCTTCAGAAATCATTTTAATATGCTGATTTGCTGCTCAAGAAACATTTCTTATCAATGTTGAAAACTGCTTCATATTTTTGTGGAAACCATGATATACTTTTCAGGATCCTTTGATAATTAAAAAGTTAACATAAAGAACAGCATCAATTTGAAATAGGCTAGAAATTTTTGTAACATACTGTCATTTTACACATCAACTTTTGAATGGTAGTGTATATGGTATTTACTCCAAGGTAATTCAATAAAGTTGACTTTTTATGTGCGACTGAAAAATTTCATGCTTGAGTATAAGTAAGGTAAAACTTTTAGTTGTAATTAGGTCGGCACATGTCTCTGTATTTGTTTTGTGAAGTAAACGATAAGGATATACTGAATATGTAAGGAACAATTGACGACGGGGCATTGAATTATTAGAAAAATAACGTACACCCAAGGTGTATTGGCCACTCCAGTTTCTAATAATTCGGCCCGCTGTCAATTATTCCACTTATACTATGGTTACCACACTTTAAGACATTGTTCAGATGATGTATTTCAAGACATTTGTCAGGTTTTTGTGCTTAAAATGCTCTTGTGTGTAGGTCTTATTTCTTGCGCATCTCATCCCACACCTCCGTTGCTAATTCCAAAACATCATTTTAGAGCTAGTAACAGAGGCTTGAGCCATTGATAAAAGACTAATGCAGATATTAATGCAGTTATTAGAGAGAGAGAGAATTACCTGAGTCTGTGCGTCTCTCAACTGTGTTCGGGAGCAGTGTCTCTACTAATAGCGAAACTGTAAGTTTATCTGCTTCAAGAACAGCACCGTTATTACCTCTCTAGCGAGAAATGCCATGTAGTTTTTAAGTTGCTAAACTATTGTACTGATAAAATCATCAGAGGAGCACTGACAGCATGTTTCTGTGCGAGTGTGTCCGTACAGTATGTGTGCGTTTGAGTGGGAGAGAGAACAGGAGAAAGAGAGTATGTGCATTCCGTACATAATAAAATGTTTTTTTTTTGTCAAAAACATGGAAATAATTTTTATCGTATTGTTTACCCTGTTGTTGTGGGTTTTGGCACTTTTGCTGTTGTAGGCTGTAAGGACCTTTGAAATAACTGAAATCATTTGGCAAAGTGATATGGATGTAAAGCGGTCAAGACCTGCCTGGAACTGCTTTAGCCGTAGCACACCTTAGAATGTTCGTCAGCCAATCAGATTCAAGCATTCAACAGCACCATAGTATAGCAGTAGATAACCCATTGCCACTGAAAAGAACAAAAGAGAGGAAAACAGACTAATTGCTTCACCTAATGTTGAAAAGGCACTAGCTGTGTTTCCATTACCCTTCAAATTGCACAAATTGAAATTGCAAATTGGAAATATATGCCCAATGAAAACACGTCAGTTTCGCAAAAACTCCCATATATCACAAAAAAGTTTTTATGCTCATATGAGATTTTTCAGGCAATTTCGCATTTACAGGTCACCTGGCGTGCGTGAAAGTCGATCATTCTTTAAAGATGACACGGTATGCTTCGACAGAAGACAAGACAGAGTTCTTTATTAAACTCATATAAGACAAAGGAATTTTTTTATTAATTTTTTTAACTGCCTATTTTGGGGCATCATTATAAATGCGCCGATTCAGGCTGTGGCCCCTTTAATTCTCGTGCTCCACGCCCCAAGAGCTTGCGCTTGCCTTAAACAACATAAAAAAAGTTCACACAGCTAATATAACCCTCAAAATGGATCTTTACAAAGTGTTCATCATGCAACATGTCTAATCGCGTAAGTATGGTATTTATTTGGATGTTTACATTTGATTCTGAATGAGTTTGAGGCTGTGCTCCATGGCTAAAGCTAACATTACACACTGCTGGAGAGATTTATAAAGAATGAAGTTGTGTTTATGAATTATACAGACTGCAAGTGTTTAATAATGAAAATAACGACAGCTCTTGTCTCCGTGAATACAGTAAGAAACGATGGTAACTTAACCACATTTAACAGTACATTAGCAACATGCTAACGAAACATTTAGAAAGACAATTTACAAACACCACTAAAAATATCATGTTATCATGAATCATGTCAGTTATTATTGCTCCATCTGCCATTTTTCGCTAATTGTCCTTGCTTGCTTACCTAGTCTGATGATTCAGCTGTGCACAGATCCAGACTTTTATACTGGCTGCCCTTGTCTAATGCTTGAACATGAGCTGGCATATGCAAATATGGGGGGCGTACATATTAATGATCCCGACTGTTACGTAACAGTCGGTGTTATGTTGAGATTCGCCTGTTCTTCGGAGGTCTTTTAAACAAATGAGATTTACATAAGAAGAGGAAACAATGGTGTTTGAGACTCACTGTATGTCATTTCCATGTACTGAACTCTTGTTATTCAACTATGCTGAGGTAAATTCAATTTTTGAATCTAGGGCACCTTTAATGGAACACAATAGTTTTTATTGACATTTAGAAAATGTTGTGAAAATTTTGTGCAAATCTCTAATGGAAACCCAGCTACTGTTGTAAACTGACTAAAATGTCTCTCTCTCTCACTCATATTCTGTTTTGGCTCTCTAGCAAAAGTTCATGATTAGCAGATGATTCATTGCTTTCACTGAACCTTCACTAAACTCAGCCAGCGTGAATGAAGGGAGAACAAATGAAAAGTTTATTGTCACTAGCTTGCCATCCCTCACAGATTATTTATTAGATTGCGGTTGATACAGGGTATATGATGGTTGTTCATCTTCTCAAACAAGACTCAGGCGGACAGATTTGAACGATTCAGAGAAAACATCTCGCTGAGTCAGTCGATCCTTAACCCTCTGATGTTGATTGGACCTTCAGCTCTGAAGAGTTCAGATTTCAGAGTTGTGTTCAAGAAGGCTGATTAGATAGAAGTATCACTGGATTTATGGCTTATCCCATCTGAGACCACACTAAATATATATTTTTTTAAATATTTCTGTAATATAACTTTAAGTTTTAGTTCAGTTTTATAATTCACGTAAGTCAACTTGAACCCATTTATTTCAGTTAGTTTTTCTTAAAGTTTTTCATCTAATATTTATTTCTGCTTTATTTCAGTTACTGAGATGTATTTTTAATAGTTTCAATTAACAATAACAACACATTTAAACTTAAAAAAATAATAAAATGACTTAAAATGAATAATAAATATTTAATATTTGTCATTATTCCTAGGTCAGTAATCAAATGCAAGAAAATTACTGACATTGAGCATGTGAATTCATTTGTACAGGCAATCAGATTTTCATTTCCACTGCTGCTTTCACTAAAACAAAATGAGAAATGTTTCTATTTCTTATGAGATTTTCACTCAAATTGCTCTACTGATAACATAATTTGTGCTTTAAAAAAACTATATGAATAGAGTCATTTTTAATGGTTGCAGAGTTTTTGTGCCTCCTGTGTATTAGAATTTTTTTAAAGGTTTTTTTTTTTATTATTACATCAGTTAAACTCCAAGCCATTGAAGGATTTTCAATAAACTATCTTCTTTTTTGAGGGAACATTCTCAAACTTCCTACAGACAGTACCTTCATTTCCATGGCACAGTTTTTGGGGGTTATACTTTTATCTGTCGCAGTAATTGGCAGAAAATTGCATATGCCATGGCCGTAGTTTTCTTACCCCCCTCAAAGAAAAAAAAGAAATAGCAATTATGGTTTCCCTTATCGAGCTCCTCCCTGGTGTAGGGCCAGCGCTCAACAGAAGAGAAGAACATTTCTTTTTCTCATTCCATGAAATTGGCCACATATAGGGCCAAATGGGCTCTTTCGGTACATACGGAGAGGCTTGTGTGTTCGTTTCTCTCTTGCATTTTAGCTTAGATTTGAGCCACATCTTCCTGAAAGTCTGTACATCAAATGCAATATTTAACTAAGTGTGTGTGTGTGCATGTGTGTGTGGGTGTGCGTGCATGCGTGTGTGTGTGTCTTTCTAAGGAAGACATGTTAAGCATTCTTCAGATAACGACCCTTTCTTTGTGCTTTCATTCCAAGAATACAAAAGCAATCACAAGTAACCATGGTTACCTATGTAAGTCTTCTCAAAGTAACAATGCATTTGCGGATATGGCATTATATCAAACATTCATGACTTAATTTGTGACTGAAACAAATTTAATATCACAAAATTGAATCTTATGCCTTAATATGTGCATATCCATCGCCTCGCAGGACGTGTCTTGAATCTTCAGAAGCTGAGAGCTTTGCCTGACAGGGCGCATATATAAAGGTCTGTCCTGTGTGGCGTATGAGATTAAGGTGTCGGGATTATGAGCTGTTTCACGGCTAAAGGGAGATGGCTAATCTCTCCTCCGCAGGCTCAAGAAAATCTGTTCTAGACTGCTAGACGGGATCGTGTTCTTTTCTCCTGCAGAAATCAGACTCTCTTCTGTGGCTTTCACTAGAATAAATACAAATTGTTGTTTTTTGAACATTTTTGAGTTAGTTACATGCAATATTATACAGTAAACTACTTGCTCGTTTGATGAGCAAGTCATTATTTTACATTTTTTTTATTCAAAAACATACTTTCCATAAATCAAGCCTTTTTTGAGAGCAACTGACTAGCATGCACAAATGAAACTAAGGCAGATTTGAGTATTTTCTGAATCACAGACAATGGGGAATATGACTTATTTTGGTCTTATTTAAAGAGATGCAGATGGGGGAATTTCTATGAACTCTATTGTATTTATTGTATAGAAGAAAAAAAAATTCCAGCATCATTTTTATAGTATTTTTTTTTTTTTTTTAAATATTACATGAAATGTATATGGCGTGACGCAGATGCAAAAGTGAACTAATTATCTACACTCCTGTGCATCAAAAGTTTACTATGAGTGCCCTAAAACTCAGTCCCGTTTGCCACTCTTAAAAATAAAGGTTCTTTATTGGCATCTGTGATTGCATAAAGAACTTTAACATTCATGGAACCTTTCCTTTGAATCTCACTGTTCCCTTAAAGGTTCTAAAATGGTTCTTCTATGTGCTCTAAAAAATGCTGGATTAAAAACAACCCAAGTTGGGTTGAAAATGGACAAACTGGGTTAAATGTTTGCCCAACGTGCTGGGCAGTTTTATTTATCCCATTTAACCCAACCACTGGGTTTGTCCATTTTCAACCCAACTTGGGTTATTTTTATCCCAGCATTTTTTAGAGTGTTGGATCGCTGTGAAAACCCCATTTTGGAACCTTTATTTTTGGGTATGATTGGAGGTTTGGGGTTTTGCATGGATTGTGGCATAAAAAGATACGGTTACTGTTAAAATGAATATATTATTGTTTTCTGCTGTATTTGTGCTGTTGTGTAAAAAAAATCTTAAATTCGGCATGAAACGGAAGTTGAGATAGTCTTTTGTTCCCAATTGTGACATATATTCGCGTGAAATGGTTTCTCGAACAAGAAAAAAATGTAGGGCGGTACATGATTTTATCCATAGGGAATTGATTGCATGGTTGAATGGTTGTGGTTTGTTATTGGTGGACTCAAGAGTGGCAGGGCTCTCACTTCAGTAAGCGCATCATCAGAGAAGAGAAGAGATGCTGAAAAAGGCAGGGGTCGTTATTTTGCTAAACGATTATTAGGCATATGAAAAAAATGATGCGCACAGATAAATAATTTATAATAATTACTGCAATACTTCATAAAATGAAAAATTATCCATTTTGGTTCAAAATAAGTTAAACCCAACGCTTGGCAATAATGTTGATTTTCACAAAAATTATTTTCTTTTATTAAAAAAGGGCTATAGTGAGGCACTTAAGTTTATAGCTTAAATACACTCTTAAAATGCTGGGTTAATAACAACCCAAGTTGGGTTGAAAACGGACAAACCCAGCAATTAGGTTGTTTTAACCCAGCGGTTGGGTTAAATGTTTGCTCTACCTACTGGGTAGTTTTATTTAACTCAACTATTGTTTAAAAATTACTGTATTGCTTGCTTAAAATGAACCCAAAGTATGTTGGAAATTAACATTTATTAATATGTTTAATAGATGAACATTTAAGTTTAATGAATAATAATTAAACAATAAACATTTATAAAATTTCTTCTTATTAAATGTTCACCTTTTGATTATTATTGTTGCCTCTAGTAATTATGTGTCTGGTTTTCAATTTCCAACCTATTTTGGGTTCATTTTAAGCCAGCCATATAGTCATTGTTAAACAATAGCTGGGTTCAATAAAACTTCCCATCATGTTAAAACAACAAAATTAATGGGTCTCTCCATTTTCACCCCAACTTGGGTTGTTTTTAACCCAGCATTTTTAGAGTGTACAGTTTTAAAAGAAGGAATGTGCTATAAGTGCTTTTATAAAAATTTAAGCATCTAATTTGTTTTTAAATATCCAAAATTCGTTCCCATTCACTTCCATTGTAAGTGCCTTGATTTTTAAGAAAACCGTTAAGGGACAGGTCAACGTTATTTTTTGGGGTAATTAACATTATGCCACAAATCTTGTCAATTGAGCACAATTTGTGTAATATTCCTTTAAATGTAGCATTTTCATGTTAGATGCATCCCTAAGAAACAAACAGCCTTTCACAATGTCGCCTCTTTCACTGCGCATGAGGAAAAATAATGAAAAATCCTCCTTTATTTAAGATAATTGGAAATTGGCTGAACAAGAACTGGCTGAAGAGGACCTTTAACATTTAGTGCACAAACAATACATTGGCTACACAAAGTTTTCTGAGGACAGTTGTTAAGAGACATTAGTTCATTATGCTGCTGTGAGTTTTCTCAATTTGCCATTTTAGACAATATCGGGCTGCTGTCCCCTTCCTCCATAAAGCATAACACACCGCATACATTAGTATTCTTTTCAGACTGAGAACAAGGTGAGACAACTTGCCATTATTATGAACCCTTTTAACACATTTTGTCAGGTTGCTCTTGGCAAATGTGTTTTGAATTACAAATAGTCCTAATTATGCACATCACAAGTTTACAAGCCACTACACGCGCTCATTTGAACAGATAAGCATGCTGCGGCTATATAATCACTTTAATTATATTGCAGATTTTTTTTTTTTTTTCCCCATTGATTGTTATCATTAATCTGGGCACAGATATATCTCAAGCAGGCCAGTGATACTGTAATAGGTTTCACCATGCTTTATGTAACTGGAGCGAGTGATTAAATATTTGATATGGCTGCTTTGCTAACATCCATATCCTCATCTTCACCACAGGGGAACAAGATGACTCTGGGAATCTGTACTTCTGAAGGGCATGATGGGAATTAGTCACGAAACACCTGCTCTGCCTTGATAACACTTTACATTGTCTGTCGGAATAACGTCCTGGAACACGCTGTGATGTCACAATTGAACACTGAATGTTCCTCACCGATACAAACCTATAATTAGAATGAGCAGAACAGTCTTATCAGTGATGTCCAAAGATGGGCGCTGCATCATTTTAGCATGCCAGATATATACTGTGAATGCATGAGTACCAATCATGGTCTTAAGTGTCCAGTGTGTGTAGGCTAATCTACATGTACAAGTGATCTTATACCAAAGAACGTGCAGAGACAGTGAATGTGGCGAGTTGTGCTTGGCAGGGTGTTGCTGTATGTGAAATTTCTGACTAGCCATGCTAATGCAATGGATGGGCACATGCAATAAATCTTCAGTGCATTTTGGACATTTCTGAGAGGTTCATGAAGTTCTTCAACATCATTTTACAAAACTAGTAATTTTGTGTGTAGCTTATTAAAGTTTATGCACATTGTGATTAAGGAGGAAAGACTAGACTGACTTTTTTTTGTCAAACTGCTGTGCTAATTTGTTCCTCTTTACCAAACTCATTTATGTTGATAAACCCTGAACTACCCTTTGAAATTAACATTACAGTGT
Organism: Ancherythroculter nigrocauda; assembly: GCA_036281575.1. Classification (NCBI taxonomy): domain Eukaryota; kingdom Metazoa; phylum Chordata; class Actinopteri; order Cypriniformes; family Xenocyprididae; genus Ancherythroculter; species Ancherythroculter nigrocauda. Next base: position 6,045,389 of record VTFQ01000023.1, on the reverse strand, counting down.
TCACACTCAAATTACATTCCTACATTTGGAAAACTGAATGTTCAGAATGAATAGGCGTTCCAATATTCCGAGGTGCCAGGGTAATTATAGTTAATTAAAACTAAAACCATTAAAAAACTTTTTTGTTACTTGAAATACAATTAACTAAATATATGTTAAAAAATACAACTTATTTTCTTTCAGTTATAGTTGCCAAGGCAACATTTTGTATTTTCATTGTGTTTCTTTGTGTCCACCAAAGCGCTGTGTTTTTTTACCATTCGCTGAGAGTTGAATCATGTTACGCCACATTCAGCTTGAACAGCATCAACAGATGACAACAGTAAGCATAATAATGGAACAAAATCATTCAAAACAAGAGTCAGAGCAAATACTTTACATTGTATCAACATTTTTATACTGAAACAGTACAGAAACAATCTATCTGTGAAATGAGATACTAACACTTCCGTGGATATTCCATATATAACAAGTGAGTTTTCAGCAGAGTGCCTAGTGTTTTCAGCTGGCTAAAAACGCTTTGGTGGACACACCGTGTAGCCCTCTAGCGGTTAAAAAACAAAACTACATGCATTTTGCAGAAGAACATTGGCTGCGTCCGAAACCGCCTACTTCTCTACTATTTAGTAGGGGAAAAGCAGTAGGCAAGCAATTAAGTATGTCCGAAGCAAAAAGAGTAGGCGAAAATTACCTAGGTGACGTAATAATTCTCGCGAGATTCGGACGTGCGCCTACTTAAAGTGCGTCCGAAACCACCTACTTACCTTCTTTATAATAGGGAAAAAGCAGTAGGCGAGCAATTAAGTATGTCAGAAACCTCAGTAATCATTAATGAGTAGTCGAGGAGTTCCCGGATGGCCTACTACTTCCGCCCAGATTCTGAAGTGTTTCTCGATAAATACTTTTCTATCCCAGGAGGCCACGGGAGAGGATACGTCATAATCGAACACGGAGGAGAAAAGCGGCGCGGATGCTGTCAAATGTGAGTATTGAAAACCAAAAACACATTTGTTGAACTACTGTAGAGTAAATTGCTGAATGTGTGAAGATGCTAGACACTATAGTTGTGATTTTACTGTAAAACACGATTTATTATGTATAGATAACGGGATCTCTAGTAAACACACATAATTTAATTCTCCGAAGTGGAATTACATATCCTAAACCATATACATCTTAAAGATGCTTATTAAATGTTTATTTAACCTCTGACAGGAACATCTTTAAGTATTATGACTTATGAGTGATGGATTATGTATTATGAGTGATGTGTTTGTGCTATTATTCACTGTTGTCAACACTGCTTACATTACATGAATGAAAATAATGTAAATAAATAAATCTACAGTAACTACACATAAGTTTAATCTATTAATTTGTCCATTAGTACTGTTAATAAATTAAGGAACATTTGTGTTGGATAAGAAGTGAGTTAACACATCATCAACATGTGAATGTAGATTTGAGCACATAAATCTCAGAGGAAACTTGAATCTTGTCTGATGTTACAGGGACAGATGATCTTGTGTGTTTATCCGGTGGAGGAATGATGCCATCAAAAGCTTTGAGTGAGGATACTACAGAAATGAATACAAAGTCTATTTAAATCTAAAGTCTAGTTTATTTTAATTATTGGAATTTAAACAGACTTATTACAGCACTTTTCTGGTTCTTGATGTCTGTATGTTTGCTGCAGAGCTTTTGTGGAGCAGGACCTGCAAGAAAAGGTGACGGCGGGATTTGTTAGAAATAAAGAGGAAAGCCTGAAACAAAATATAAAGTAAGATCATTTTGTCACTTCTAATACAGAAATCAAATGACATTGTGCTGTTAAAATGACTGCTTTTGTATTATATTTGTGTATTTTTGTAGGATGTGAAATGTCCTCAGACTGGTGTGAGCACTGAGGATGGAGAGCCACAGCAGATCCTGGGAATGGTTCAGTGTCATGGACGAGATCCTCCATCACTCCTCCTTCCAAGAGTCTTGATCAAGGACACACTGGAGGAGACGCTGCAGAGATCGAACCAGCAACCTTCTGCTGACCAGCTCAGTGGTTTAGACCACCACACCACAAATGTAATGAAGCTACGACAAAAATTAGCAAGTAATTGTAAAAATATGAAATGAAATATGGCAAGAAACAGAATGCTGACATGAATGAATTGTAAAATGTTTTAATCTGCTGATGGAGAGCACATGAATGTTTGCAGCATCCACATTGTCCCGCATATCTTCTCCCACTCCTGCTTCAAGGTTGAGGGGTTCAGGGGTCCATCATCATCATCATCCTCTGGATCAACGATGTCTCCATTGAGAAGAGCAGCAGTGATGGACATGATGATGAAGGTGTTCATCAGCTGCTTGATCAGAATAAAGCTGCAGAATTGGCACAGCTGTGTTGAGATGGCAGCAGGACTGTAAATACCTGATTGTTAGATCAATACATTTGAATAAAGCTTTGTTTTGTGTGTTGTTGACTTGTATATGCATTTATTTGTCATTATTACTTTTATTAATCCTTTACTTATTTATTAATTATGCTATTATCAGTCAATTTTTATACTTTATTAAGCAATGAATTAATGCATGAATTGACTGTAAATGGAGATGTATTTACATCAGCTGTATTTGTCTAGTGTGTTCATGCACAGCTGTGTCATGTGACAAAACATTACATTTTGCTTGTTTTACTAAAGAAGTCAAATGAAAAGTAATTAAAATTAAGTTTTGGTCAGCATTTATCAATACTATTGTGTGTAAGTGTTGGGATGTGCTAACAAAGCAATTCATTCTGGAGTAATCTTAATTTTAAGTAGTTTATACTTACATTTTTTGAGTATAAAATCAGTCTTCTCCAAAGGGGAGGTCTTCGAGCAGCTGCTGATGTCTTCTTTGGCTTCAGACATTGCTAACACTGAGGAAAACCGCTCTAGGTAGGGTTGAGTTACACTGTAAAAAAAATCCCGTTGTTTCTACGGAAAAATACCGGCAGCTGTGGTTACCAGAACAATACTGTAAAAATGACATCAAACCGTAAACATACTTACGGAGTTACATGTGAATTTTACATTTTAAATATGTATATTTAACATTGGATTTCAGTACACTGTAAAAAAAAAATCCCAGTAAAATTTACGGTAAAATAACATATTTCATTAACTGATATAATGTTAATTTACCAACCTAATGAAGTACTAATATCTGTTTTGTATCTTTATAATACACTGACAGTCACCAAACACAGTGGTGATAAGAGTCACATGATGAATCAAAGTTCATCACAAGCAGCTTTTCCACAAGCTGAGGAGGACAATACTAATATATAGAAGGAGCACACAGTGTCATTCACACACACACACTAAACACCATCATGGTAACATGCATGAAATTTTAAAAATGCAATAAACATTAATTTAACAACATTAGATGTAACATAAAACCCTAATGTACATAACTGATTAGAAAAAAATGAGAAAAACTAAGAAGAAACAGAGTTATTTCAACAAAAATATATCAAATGTGAAGTGTCACGCAGGGAATTGTGGGAATGTCAATTTACGGTTTTTCACTGTAAATTTTACAATGAATTGTTATTTTTCACTTTCAAAAACTGTGAATTTAACGGTATTTTACCGTAAAATTACATTAAATGTACCGTTAGATCTATTACAGTTATTCACCGTATATAGTACAGAAACTTTCTGTAAACCAATTAACAGTTTTTCACCGCAGCATTTTTACAGTCTTTTACTGTTAAAATCACGGTAATTTTTTACAGTGTACTGGTGCTGTGAGGTGTTAGTGCACCTGTCACTCATATATTTTATTTTTATTGCAGGATCAATTACATACAAGATCAGGGAAAATACCTTGGTTGTATCTTTAACAATGAACAATAATAATGACAAAAAACAAACAAATATGGGTTTGTATACATCATAGTTTGAGATTATATACACAGACATAAAGCATGATGACAAGATTAAATATTTTGAATACATCATAATGCATAAAAGTTATTTATTTGTTTATAATTTATAAGCCTGAGGGGTGAAACTAAAGCTAATTCAACAAGAAAAAGTGGAAAACAAATTAGATTTATGCCACTTTTGCTTGTGGATGGACATTCTTGCATATAAAATAAAGAAATTAACAATATATTTAATAATATATATATATAATATAATTTGGGTTTTTGTAACAAAAAATAAATCACATTAGTAGTTTAATTAAATTAACCCAAATATATATTAATTGTACTACAATTACAAAATTGCTGGCAGCTGTGTCTTCAACAAGACCACAAAATAAGCAATTTGATCAATATCAAGATATTTACAGATAGATGAAATAAACCTGTCACTCATATCTTTTTAGTTGTTGCGCTTGCGATAACGTCGTAGGTCACATGATAACGTCAACATGGCGGATTATTCTCGGATCTCATTCATACTCAACGAGATTTGGCTGTCAAGTACCTACTCTTTTAGCGCTCGTTAAGTAAGTACTTATTGAAATTAAGTACCTACTCATTGAGTAGGCGGTTTCGGACGCAGCCAAAGTTTTGGTTGTGCTTCAGCTCTGCATTACTGTGTGAATGAATATGACCATTCACAATAGATAATGCTTCACAATGAACTCTGTTAGAGAGCTATACTTGTCTCTTCAATAAAATACCTTACTCACCGGTTGAGTAATAACTTCATCTCTGCTTTGCTTTTACAACATTTCAAATCCCTCAGTTCTCGCCATCTCTGAAAAGCCAAGCCAATGTTGATTCTTGTTTTATTACGTTATTACGTTGCGTTCTCTCTTTGCCAGCAGACTTTTTTTTTTTTAATCGGGTGATTACCCGGAGGTTTGGTAAATGATGGAAAAGGATTGATGCTGTGTTGACTCAATATTTAAATTTTGTTTTAATTTTTGAACAAATATATATATAATTTTTTTTTTTGAACATTTTTTGTTTGTTTGTTTGTTTGTTTGTTTGTTTGCTTTCTTCAAACCTTATGGCAATCAATTAAGAAGTGTGTGCATTATTTCATGTGGTCATGTTTTGGCAGCTTACCTAAAAATAATTGTTTGCATTTTGAACACTTAACCTTTTCACATCCTAAAACCTTTTCACTCTTCTCAAAATCTATCTCCCTCAACTCTTTTTCTTGGAAAGTTTTGACCCAGCAAGGGGTGAGTAAATACGTGTCTTCCCAAAGTGATTTCACAGGTCTGTGGTCCAAAGAGAGCTCAGTCTGTCCTCAGGATTAGGAAGTCTTGACTGACAGCAGCTTGAGTGCTGGACAACACGTTTGGCAGGAAAGTGAGGATTTCTCAGAATGTGCTTCAAGACTTGCTCTCTTCTTCTTTCCTCCTTCTGCTTCCTCTTCCTTTCATCGCATTTACTGGTTCTTTGCCTTTACCTTTTATCCTTCCAGATTCAAGTTCCCTTTTTTCAACTTGCTTTTTAAATGTTTATCATTTTAAATTATGAAAGTATGTAAAATGCTACAAAATATGGTGAAAAAATAGAATTTAAAATGTTTATTTATTTATTTATTTATTTATTTGTGTGTTTGTGTGTGTGTGTCTAATATATATATATATTATTTAAAAAAATGTTTTTGGAAATTTAAAATGAGTCAACTGATGATTTATGGTGAAAGACATTCACATTTGATTATGCTTAATTTAAATACTTTTCTTTCTTCATTTGCACTAGGTTGCTTTATGCTATTTTTAGTTTATGTTAGTAAGTTTATGTTAGTGTCATCTGATTTTCAGACCATCCCATATTGGCTGAAAATTTGTTGTCACCATGTTTTTACAGTGCGTTTCTGACAAACCCAGGCCAGTTCTATACTGTAAATATAACAGGATTTTTACTGTGTTTATTCTTTCTTGCTATTTCTGGACAGACTGTTGCATTATTTTCTCTGAAATCTATAAAGTTTTCCAGAGTGCCTGTTGTCTTTCTTTCTGTACTTGATGCTCATGTTGCATGTAATTAATTTATAGTTCAGTTTGCGACTGCTGCATTGAAGTCTCCTCGCAAAATTAGATCTGAGTCTAAAGCTTAATGCAAAAAATGGCTGTATTTTACCGCATTACCACACAAGTCGACAACTGCAGACTGTTACAATATGACAAGAAAACTGTGCTGGAAATAAAAAATAGATCTTCTGCACTCAGCAGCCTGACTATTTTTGCTTCGCAAAGACAACTAGATGCTTTCTGCTGTCTGTAACTCTCTGTTCTTTTTATTTTGTTCTATCTCTCTTGAGTCTCATTGATCAATGCGCAAACAGAGCAATTTCTCACCATCCATCATTTTATGGTCAATAACAGCAGAACACAAGGCAGCGAAATGGAAAAT
>VTFQ01000023.1:5374016-5434016 GCA_036281575.1 Ancherythroculter nigrocauda | reverse complement strand
AGTGAAATGTCTTTGTGACAAGTGATTAAAAATTAATCCAATATTTTATTTTATTTTTTATTATTTCATTTTATTATTTGAGAACATCAATTATACATCAATAATTGATTGAATAGTGAATTGTCTCTGTGACAAGTGATTGAAAATACATCCAATAAATTATTTTATTTTATTTTAATTTATTTTATTTTTTTATTTATTTAATTTTATTATTTGAGAACATCAATTATACATCCATAATTGATTGAATAGTGAAATAGTGTCTCTATGTGACAAGTGATTGAAAATATTGAAATATTTTATTTAATTGTATTATTTGAGAACATCAATTATACATCAATAATTGATTGAATAGTGAAATGTCTCTGTGACAAGTGATTAAAAATTAATCCAATATTTCATTTTTTATTATTTTATTTTATTTCATTTTATTATTTGAGAACATCAATTATACATCAATAATTGATTGAATAGTGAAATGTCTTTGTGACAAGTGATTAAAAATTAATCCAATATTTTATTTTATTTTTTATTATTTCATTTTATTATTTGAGAACATCAATTATACATCAATAATTGATTGAATAGTGAAATGTCTCTGTGACAAGTGATTGAAAATACATCCAATAAATTATTTTATTTTATTTTAATTTATTTTATTTTTTTATTTTTTTAATTTTATTATTTGAGAACATCAATTATACATCCATAATTGATTGAATAGTGAAATGTCTTTGTGACAAGTGATTAAAAATACATCCAATATTTTATTTTATTTTTTATTATTTTATTTTATTTCATTTTATTATTTGAGAACATCAATTATACATCAATAATTGATTAAATAGTGAAATGTGTCTCTATGTGACAAGTGATTGAAAATACATCCAAAATTGTATTTTTTAATATTTTTTATTATTATTTGAGAATAAAGAAAAAAAAGTAGGACAGGACTTGATTCTGTCTATCATGATAAAATCAGGATGATATAATTCAACATCGATATGACACAAATTCAGTCTATATGACAAGTGACTGAAAATACTACCAAACACTTAATTTAACTGTAAATAAATCATTTATTAATTGTTTTTATTTGAAAACGTATTTAATGTCCATTAGTAATTATAATTATAGTATTTGAAGTCCATTAGCGATGCAGGGGAGACAGAGCCTTTGCAGTAGCTGGCCCAAAGTTGTGGAACAAATTGCCTTTATCTATCAAAACAGCACCCACAGTGTCTGAGTTCAAAAGTCTTTTGAAAACCTATTTGCTCTCTTGTGCATTTAACGTCTTATGAATGTCTATTTTTAATTTTTGGTGATGCACATAGGTAATTTTGTACAGCACTTTGGTCAACCAAGGTTGTTTTAAATGTGCTTTATAAAAATAATAAACTTGAAACTTGAAACTAGTAATTGATTGGATGGTGAAAAGTGTTTCTGTATGGTGGTTGAAAATACACCACCCAAAAAATGACACTTCAGCTGTAAGAATCTGTATTTAATGCATTATAAATTAAGATTTTGAGTACATAACTTATCAACTTTTGTCTTTTCTGTCCAGCATTGTTTTCTCAGGTGGCTGTTCTGGCTGCAGTCTTGGCACTGGTGGTCATCGCCATCATCTCCATCATCATCCTCATCGCTGTGTGGAGGAAGGTCAGTGACCCTGTCTGACTGAGACACATTATGCTGCTACAGATTTAACATTATTGTACTTAAACTCTACATTGTTTTGCCTGCAGAAGCCACGGTATGAAATCAGGTGGAAGGTCATTGAATCAGTCAGTTTAGATGGACACGAGTACATCTACGTTGACCCCATTCACCTGCCCTATGACCTGGCCTGGGAGATGCCACGGGACAGTCTGGTGCTGGGTGAGAACAGGACACACTGATCTACCACACTTACTATAGCCACAGTCTCTTTTCTCATCAGATGTAGCTGGATACTCAAAAATACTAGATTACCTTACCAACTATTTAATGTTTGTATGTCCAGGTGTTTTATTTACCTGACGTGTGTCTCTTTCTTTAGGTCGTACGTTGGGATCTGGAGCGTTTGGGCGTGTTGTTGAGGCAACAGCGTATGGTCTTGGCCGTTCCCAATCCACCACTAAAGTAGCGGTGAAAATGCTCAAATGTACGTGTGAAACCCACAGTTAAACACAGGTGTGTGAGCGTGATTGATGGTTGTAGTTATTTGTGTTGTCTCGTCACTGCAGCGACAGCACGGAGAAGCGAGACACAAGCTCTCATGTCTGAACTCAAGATCATGAGTCACCTGGGTCCTCACCTGAACATCGTCAACCTGCTGGGTGCTTGCACCAAACAAGGTGAGCAAACATCAGCACAAAAAAGCAGACACCTTTTCCTACAGATACCTATAGTTTATTAGCATAAACATTCTAGCTGTTTAAAGCCTGGGACACACTAAGCCTGACGGTCAGGCGATGTCTGGCCATTTTTGAGCATCGATCAGCTTAGTTTTTTTGGTGTGTTCTGCACCGTTGGCTCGAGTTGGACGCCGTTTGGGTTTTTTGGGCCGATTCAGCATGCCGTATTGCCATGAGGCCGTCGGTGAAGGCTGTTCAGCTTAGCGAAAGAGTCGATGAACGCGAGCAAAGACAGTACAGACAGAAGGCTGTTATAGTTTTACATCATCTTACCTGAGCATTCCAGTGCATGAATATTTTCAAAATAACATGAGCCATCTAGAATGAAGGAAGTGATCAGCGTGATTGATATTCAACATGGTAATCAAGCGCTGCTTTGTTTACGGTTTGTATATCTGCAGTTTCGGTTTTGAATGACGTATATAGACTATTTACACCTGCTGAATAGACAGTTATTTCCTTACATGTAGGTGCAGAACACACATGCTAATTGACAGTCACCTTTAGTCCTTTTGGTGTGTTCAAACAGCTTTTTGGCTGAGACGCAGCCGATGTGAGTCATCTTTCATCGCCACTTGTTCTTTGACATCGGCTTGGTGTGTCCCAGCTTTAAAGCCACTGATCTCTTTCGATCAGACATGTGTTCTGAGATGTGTTTTCAGGTTGTATCTTTGTTTTTTACGCAGGTCCATTATATCTGGTGACAGAATACTGTCGCTATGGTGATCTGGTGGACTACCTGCACAGGAACAAGCACAGCTTCCTCCAGTACTACGCTGACAAGAACCACATCGCCAATGGCAGCCAGATCTGTAACGATAGCAATGTGCCAACCGGAAAAGAGTAAGAGAATTACGGCTGAATGAAGAGACTTCTTTCAAAAACATTAACAAATGTTAATTATTCCAAACTTTTGTGTACGTTTAAAAAATAACATGAAATAGTACAGTGAATATTAATCATGCTTGACTGTAACATTAGATTAAGTAAGACACATGTAATCAGGTAGTATTTCTGTGCTCTGCAGGTATGTGTCATTTGGCAGTGAGTGTGATGGCGGATATATGGACATGACCAAAGACGAGCAGACGGAATATGTTCCGATGCAGGAGCTCACGGACACTATCAAGTATGCAGATATCCAGCCGTCACCCTACGAGTCCCCTTACCAGCAAGACATCTACCAGGAGCAAGGTACACACTTCACCCGCTGTCTACAGACCTTTAACTCAAATCAACTACAGCATGATTCCCAAACCTTTTTGTCAGCTGAACCCCTTAGATGTAAAATATTTATTTGAATTACCTGTTGGGATTTTAACACCATGTCTGCAGTGTAGACAGCTTTTAGCTGTTGCCATGCGAGCAACAACGGTTGCGTCCGGTGTAGACGCGGTGTAATGTAATATTTAAATAATTTAACATCACATTCGTTCAGGGTTCTCTGATGTTGGTTAATGGTCACATGACATGCAGGTAAACAGATTAAATACTAGATTTTTTTTAGTAAATGTTTTATTTTGATCGTGTTTATTTTTAAATTATTTAAGGTGGCACAATTTGGCCAAAAAATTATATTATTATTATTTTTTAATTTAATTAATTTTAATTTCAATGTGACATTTCATCTCATATGAAAATGTCTCATATTCGTCCTACTGATACCAGCTAGACCTCTCTCAGAATCTTTATTATTATCATTATTCATTATAACTCTAATTAAAATGAAGACATAAATACTTCATATAATATATATCAGTTGTACTGTAAAATAAAAAATGCATAGTTGATAATTATAAAAAAATTATTTATTTTACTCAAAGTCATCAATATTTATGCCTTAAATTCATCACCTTTAAAATGTTCAAACCCGCAAGTTTTTAACATTTCAAATCCTCTAGCTTTTATTTTGGAGGAATACTGGTAAAAAAAGAAAATCACAGTCCACAGAAATCATGCAAATGTGTAAATAGTAAACCAAACTCCTGTTGTCTTTTGAATATAATATATATATATATATATATATATATATATATATAACCTTTTGCATTTTTAGTTGCATTGCATTTATTAATAATTATAATAATCGCCATTAACATATTTTCAATATTTGCTGAAACTCTAAATGACTATCAGAGTTTATTAGCAGCACTGCCACACCTGGTTTATCTTCATTAATTTGCATATAATTCATTTAATTAATCACATGAAATGTAAGAGTTTAGTATGTCTTTATTTATACTTTAATTTTAATATTGTAATATTGTGGTGATTCAGACAGAGGAAGTTCACATCATGGTGTAATGATTGTGTAGGTTTTGTCTTGTTGAGCAGATGTACTGGGACCTTCTGCAGGGAAATAGAACTAACATCCTAAAACTCCCATCATGCCTCTGTGTAATCTTTGGCTCTGTGATGCTGTGGTGACCTTCAAGTTGAGCACAGACAGAGTCTGTGTGACAAAGAGATCTCTTTCATAATGCTCATTAATGTTTCACTTCCTCATCTCACAGGATGTCCAAAGAACTTAATGAAACGCTTGAGGTTTCTGAACTATTTAAATCAGGACTAAAATGTCTCATTGTTTATTTTAATATTTATTTATTGTTTGAGTATTTCTAGAGATGTGTTTTAATTTAAGCTGAGAGGATGTCAGGTTGAGTTCAGCTTCTTTTGGACTGATAACCCTGATAAAACATTACTGTGGTACACTGATCACTGCAAAAAAACAAAAAAAACATTTTTTTTACATTTCAAAATTAAGTGAGTTTATGCTTAGAACTAGAAAAAATATCTGTTTATGGGGTAAGAAAATTAAACTTGTTTCTTCCCCCATTGATAGATTTTTTTCTCTTGCTTCAAGCATAAAGTCAGAGCTATCAAAACTTAATTTTGATTTTTCCGTCATACTCAAGAAAGTAGTATGATTTTTTCAGATATTACCTGTATTACCTGGAGTTTAATAAAGCTGTTTGTGAATGTGCAGATAAAAGCAGTTATTGTCTGAAATGAGTCATCAGTAATTCTAGTCTTACTTCCTGCTTGAACCTACATAGGTTTGTAACAAATTTGCATAATTCCAGCCTATGATCTTCATTGGCTGCTGCGAACAATGTCTATTTCTATGTCTATTTTGCCCCGCCCTCAAACACTGTAGTTGTAGCTGAGGCTTGGAAGAGTTTGGTTTGTGTTGTCAACATGTCGAGATGACGCTTATTCAGATATGGCAATGGGTGTTTTGTTTCCGACACACACTGCAAGCGGTCGACCAATCACAACAGACTGGGCCATCTGACCAATCAGAGCAGAGGATGCTGTCGGAAAAGAGGGGTTTAGAGAGACTGAATTCTTGATCGAACCGTTTCAGACAGTGTGAGAAAAGAGGTGATGCTGCAGTGTATATTATGAGAAAATGAAAGTGTTTTTTGAGCATGGATGCATGTAAACCTATTAAAGGAGACCTCCAGAACAAAATTAGGAGCCTTTAACGTAGCATAATAGGGGAACTTTAAGAATAGTTAGATATTTGTTCTGGAAAACAAGACAAAATACTGAAGAAGAAAATAATTTTTTGCAGTGATGCTAGAAGCTAATACGATGGTACATGATTACCATGTTCTGTGGTATTTACAATTCTGAGGTACTGCAAAGAATCCCATGGCAGTGCATGTTTTTTGCATTTGTATTTGCATCATCAGTGAGGTTGTGTGATTTATGGTGTTTGTGTGTGTCACAGGTCACAGGGTGGATCGTTCTCTGGTCATCAGTGATTCTCCAGTTCTGAGCTACGTTGACCTTGTTGGTTTCAGTTACCAGGTGGCAAAAGGCATGGAGTTCCTGGCCTCAAAGAACGTGAGTATCTGTTATAGCTACAGTAGTAAAACTGTTGACCTGCAAAACATTAGACCTAAAATTATAAAATAATATTAATCCAATTTCTCACCGTTCCACTCAGAAGAATCTGTCACGCATGTTTTAATAGTGTTATTTTAGTAGCATTGAGATACTCTTGTAATTTTTATGAATATTTTGAATTAATTTTATTTTTATATTTTCTGTTTTAATTTTAGTTAAAATTATATGCTTTTTATGAATATTTTGAATTAGTTTTATATTTTCTTATACAGTATTTTCTATTTTTCATTTTAGTTCAAATTTTAGTAATTTTGTTGTGGTTTTTTTGGCATTTTTATTAGTTGTTGGTTTTTTGTCTATATAGTTTTTATTAATTTTTATTTCACTTTTAATTTTAGTTATTTTATTACATCAAGTTAAAATAAATAAAAATGAGAATGTTGCTTTGGGAACTACCTGACATAAAATTTAAGTTCAATATTTCAGTTAAGTAATAATTTTTTAAAATATTTTATTTCAGTTCAAGTTTATTTTAGTTCAAGTAATGAAGTCTTTAGTTTTAGTTATATAATAACCCTGGCCCATAGGAAAACATACATCACCATCTGCTGTTGTAAATGGGAAATGCTGTGAATCTGTAAACCAATGTATTGATTAATCTTCAAACTGCATTTTATGCTGATCTAGAGAAAGTGTCTCATTTTTTTCTTTGTAAATTAAAGCACATCTTTCTATCTGTCTGTCAGTGTGTCCATCGAGATTTGGCGGCAAGAAACGTTTTGATCTGTGAGGGCAAACTGGCCAAGATCTGTGACTTTGGACTGGCCAGAGACATCATGCATGACAACAATTACATCTCCAAAGGCAGCGTACGTGGAAAGATCCTTCAATAAACAAACACATTCATTCAAACAAATATGCAATAAATCACTAAAGTCCTAGTTGTGATTTTAAAATGAAAAGGTGTGTGTTTCTCTGCAGACGTTTCTTCCTCTGAAGTGGATGGCGCCAGAGAGCATCTTTCATAACCTGTACACCACTCTGAGTGACGTCTGGTCTTACGGCATCTTACTCTGGGAAATTTTCACTCTGGGTGAGTCTGTTCACTTATTCTTTCTCCTGACAGTCTATGCAGTCATGTTTTTTCTGTGTAAATAAACGTTTAATGTTAATGCCCATGTAGAAATCAGGAAAATATAGAGCTTGAATGCAGTGTAAGTCACTTTGGATAAAAGCATCTGCCAAATGAATAAATGTAATACAATATTATATCAGTATCCTAACAGAGATGTTGTATAAATGTAAATTTCCTATAAACAAAAAAAAAGTCTTATTATTAATTCAGGCCTGTGTTTAAATAATTTACATAGTGTGAAACCTATAAACAATACATATATCACTATTAGCAATGACATCCATCTTATATGATTATAAGAATTCTTTGCAACACTTTATTATCCAATAGGGTCCATTAATGTTACTTAATGCATTAACAAACAATGAGCAATGCATTTGTCATAGTATTTATTTATTAATCTTGAGTATTTTTCAGTGTTAGTTCATATTAAATGATGCATTAATTAACAAGACCTTATTTTAAAGTGTTACCAATTCTTTCGTAAGGCATGTTTGCTGTTCTTTTATAAGAGTTTTAAAACAAGCTATTTTAAGCACAAAATTATGTGCTTATGTGCTGTTGAATTAGCAAAAACTAAAGCCATCTGTTCTTATTCTGCTTTTACAAATACAGGATTTTTTTTCTGTCTTCTGTGAGCTTGAAGTGAAATGAAAAGCTTTCTTTATTGGTGATTTTCTGGCCGATTTTGCAGGAGGAACACCATATCCAGACCTACCGATGAATGAGTTGTTTTACAGCGCTCTGAAGAGAGGCTACCGCATGGCCAAACCCTCGTACGCCTCTGAGGACATGTATGTCTGCACTTCACTCACATACTGGCGTGAATGAAAGTTAAATAAACATATAGGCTTGAATGTTTATTATTGCATTTATCCTTGTTTTATAGATTCATACAGTAAAAAAGACTGCGCGCAGTAAAAGGCAGGGTTGTCTGTTTAAATCACAGCCACTGAGCTTCTGGAAAATTCTTGTGGCATCTCTAAATAAATCTGATGGTGGTGATGTTGATGGTGGGTTTGGATTGAATGCTGATCGTTTGTTCTTTGCAGTTATGAGGTCATGAGGAAATGTTGGGATGAGAAGTTTGAGAAGCGTCCGGAGTTCTCCTTTCTGGTGCACACGATGGGGAACATGCTCTCAGACGGATATAAAAAGGTTTCCTTTATGTTCCTTGTTTCGTTTCCATGGTTAAATAATAGATTGCAAAGAAATTCTAATAGTAATATAACAAAAACTTATTTTCATTCTGTGGTTAAAGCCCTTTGCTCAAGTTCTTTCTAAAATCACACAAAGAAAAGGAGCATGCAGAGAAATGTCAAACATGAAACAGAATTCAAACATTCAATCAAACTCAGATGCATTAATAATCTGTTCAAATGGGAGCAGTTTTTAACTTAAAGGGATAGTTCACCCAAAATGAAAACTCTGTATGAATTTCTTTCTTCTGTTGAAGTAAAAGAAGATATTTTGAGGAATTTTGGTAACCATACAGTTGACGCTAGCATTGACTTCTGTATTTTCTTTCCTACTATGGAACTCAATGGCAACCGTCAACTGTTTGGTGACCCACATTCTTCAAAATATCTTTTTTTTTTTTAGTTCAACAGAAGAAAGAAAGTCATACAGGTTTGGAACAACTTGAGGGTAAATTAATTTTAATTTTTGGGTGAACTGTCCCTTTAAGAATGAGAGCACATACTGATACATTTTAAACAAACCTTTGAGCTGATGTCAGAATGTTTCTTGAGCAGCAAATCAGCATATCAGAATGATTTCTGAAGGATCATGTGACACTGAAGACTGGAGTAATGATGCTTAAAATTCAGCTTTGATCACAGGAATAAATTACATTATTATTACAATATTATTAATATAATATTTGATCAAATAAATGCAGCCTTAGTGGGCATTAATGGCTTCAAACAATTAATTATTCCAATGGTTTGACCGGTTGTGTACACAGATGCAGAAGGCTCTGATTGTGTCTTTTGCAGTGTAAATGTGGCCTCTGAATTCTTATCATCTTCATGAAAGTATCATCATCATCTCTCCCTCAGAGATACTCTCAGGTGAGCGACAGCTTTCATAAGAGCGATCACCCTGCAGTAGCTCGTGTGAAGCCACGGGTCCCCTCTCCGTTCCCGGGTGTCTTCCCTCCTCAATCTCCCACCTCAGATCAGACACCAAACCCGACCCCGCGTCCGCAGGCCGACGGAGAGGAGGCTCTGCACAACGAGTACATCATCCCCATCCCTGACCCCAAGCCAGAGGAGGAGACCCAGGAAGAGCCAGTGCTGACGGAAATCCCCTCGAGGTAACGCTGACTTCCTGTGATCAAAAATAAATCAGACCATTATAAACCGCAGAGGATGAAGGAAAGATGAGACATTACCTCTTCCTCTTCCATACAGAGGGGATCACTTCTGTTTTTATAAAAAAAAATCCATGAATAATCTGTTCATCTGTGCAAATGTGTGTGATTTTAACGTGGGAATGAGAGCCTTTGCTTAAACCTTTTATGGTATAAATAAACACTTTAAAACTTGAAAAGAAAAATAATATATACATTTATTTATATATTTATTTATTCATCTAGCTAGCATGTATTTATTTTACATTTAATAATTTGGCCAAGCGACATATGCATTCATAGTATAAATTTGTTTAGTTTAATATTTTTTTTATAATAAATACGTATAATGATAACTTAATAATGATAAAATATAACAGATATATAAAACACATAAATGATACATATATAATATAAATTGTATATAATTTTAATGTGAAGAAGTGTATATTTACTTATTTATTTATCATGTATTTATTTTACATTTATTCATTATGCCAAGCGACATATGTATTCATGGTATAAATTTGATCAGCATGTGTGTAAAAAATTATATAATATGATATGATAAAATATAAAGGATGTATATTTGTGTATTTATTTATTTAGCATGTTTCATTTTACATTTATTTTTCTATGCATTCATGGTATATTTTTGTTCAATGTGTGTTTAATATTAAGTATAATAAATATTTATATATGATATGATAATATAATATGATCAAATAATACATATATGACTTTGTGACAATAATGAGCTAATACTTATTTTATAAAGAATTTTCAAATTATTCATAGCACCCCCTGGAGGTTCAAACTTCATAACTTCATATGTGAGTGAGTATGTGTGTGATGTTAATGGCTCTCTCTCTCTCTCTCTCATTCACTTTAAAAGCTCTTTAAGCTCTGATGAGGAGATGGACTCCATGGAAACCCCGAGTACGGAACCTGAGCGAGAGGAACTGCTGCCAGAACATTCTGGAAGTCTAGAAGTGGAGGAGAGCTTCCTGTGACACATTCCTACTTCCTGTCATCATGAAGTAATTTTAATGTACATTTTGAGCAGATTTGAAATTGCATACATCAGATTGCATACATCAGTTCAAAACAAATGCTCATGAATGCATCAGAATGATATGCTAGACTTCCTCGTGTGCTCTTAAAGGACCGTCTGTGAAGGTTGAGGCTTGAACCTTTCTTGTTTTTTCTTTTGCATTTTTATTAAAGTGGTACAATGCAGTATTATAAACTGCAGAAAGCAATGCTAGAATCAGCTGATGCTTTACATTCATTGTGTTATTCAAAAGGTACAGTTTAAAATCAAACTTCAAACACTTCAGAAATATGTATTATGTTATAGAGGGTTTTTGAACGTTGTAAAAAAAATTAAGTGCATTGTATTCAGGCAGCGGCCTGTGTCTTTTGATTTTAACTTTTGATTTTTTGAACTTTTGAACTTTTTAACTAAAGATTATTGTAGCAAACTTGCACTTTAATGTTTCTGAGTAATTGAAGCAAATAGATTATACACACATATGTGATTATTTGTGATTTCATTTTGTTTTTACATTCTGTAAAGGGAACCAACAGAGAACACAGGATAGATTGTTTTTCTTTAGCATGGATTGTACAGCTACACTGCAAAAATGATTTTCTTACTTTCTATGGTCTTATTCTCCAGTACAATTAAATAAACATTCTTAAATCAACATACATTTACTTGAGAAGCAAAATAACATATTCAACAATACTGATGAAGGACATCATGTTTTGTTTTGTACAGAATCCTGCTGTTCAATGTGTCATTGATAATAACAGTATATCTGAATGACTCACAGTACATTAGAATCAAATTAGTACCAGTCCAATAATAACACATACACACAATGTTTGGGTACTTCTTACATTGATCTTTATTTTCATGCAAACACATAATATACCCAAACAGAGTTTGAGAAGGTGTTTGTATGGCTTCGTCTTGTCTTTTCATCTTGATTATTCTTCTTTGTCTTGATTATAACAATTTAAGTGTTTGTATGTATGCACAAGGCCTTATTAAATTGCACATCTCAATACATATATCACATAGTAAAGTTACACACTCTAAAGGTACCAAAGCTTTATGTATGTTTACAAGTATATTTTTGTATAGATATTTTGTACATTGCTCTTTTACACATTCCATGTATGATAAACAATAAAAAGCTGTGATAAAGTCTTTAATAAGATGTCTGTTGTTCTTTTGAACCCCTGAACACATCCTTAAAGTCTTAAATTAGGTTTTTAAAATTTAAAGGTGCAGTGTGTAAAATTTGGGAGGATCTAATTACAGAAATGCAATATAATATACATAACTATGTTTTCTGTGGTGCATAAAGACCTTACATAATGAACCATTATGTTTTTATTACCTTAGAATGAGCCATTTCAATCTCATACACCGCAGGTCGCCCCTCCATGTCATGTTTCTACAGCAGCCCTAATCGGACAAACACTCTACTTAGTCACTATGTTGTTCTTCTTCTAAATCGTTTGTGTTTTTAGAGGCAGCTTGCATCGTCAATACGCACAAAGTAGTAGTAGTCGTCTAGTTTATTAGCAGAGACTGTTCTGTTAGAATTGCTGCAGGGTTGCCAGGTTTTCACAACAAAATCCGCCCAATGGACTATATGCACAGAGCGTTCTTTAGAACTTCCGCATTAATATAAGCCAGCTCGAAAACTTCCGGTGAAATGACATTTGCTGGTGTGTTGAGCATCAGTAGTGTAATACTTAGTTTATAATCAGAATATAGACACTTGAATAATCAGGCATAGCATTAATTTAGTTATTCAAACGTAAGACAGCATAATAAATAAATAAAGACGTACCTCAGTGTTCCTCGTCAGCTAAATTCAATTCGACCATAAGTTTTCACACTTTTATGTGAAAAAAAGCTTTAAAAATTAAATATTTATTGTGCACTTTAGTTAGATTAATTGATTAAAATGTGTGTTTTTACAAGTGTGTTGATATCGTCGATCTTGCGCTGCACTGACATCTGCTGTGATTACAAAGGGAAAGTGCAGCGCTCGCTTTCTGTGTCATTCATTCACAAGAAAAGTTATTGTTTTTCATGAGATTTTTTTGAGTATTTCATACTTCACATTGGCAAAATGTATTTTTATACCTAGTTATTTTATAATGTTTAATATTTAGTCAAAAACTAAGTGAAAAACGATTAGAGGAAATGGCTGATATATGCGCAAATAAATGCTACTTTGCCGCCACCTGCTGGTTAAAGTGGTAATTATTGACTTTTTTATTTTTAAATAAGTGTTTTCTATCAAATGTTGAATTTCCTAAATTTTTTAAACGTTCGGTTTTACAATGGGGACAATCTCAGAAGGATTAACAAATAATGTTTGTGGTCATCACATTAAAAATAACATTTGAAGTGCTGGGGGAAAAATGCGTGTGTGTGTCTAATTACAGACACAGCGTTTTAAACGCTCCCAGTAGCTTTGTCTTTATTGCAATCAATAAAACTGGTTTATTGGCAAATTAGGTAAATGTGATAACTGCATTAAAATATGAATACAACATTAAAAAGTGGTTTTGTGTCGATGTACAGTGATTACAGAATGAACAGCTAACAGTTCACCGGAAATTCCCGAGCTGGCTTAACGATCAACCAGGAAGTAACCGTGCATATAGTCCATTGCTACTCAAAACTAGCCCAATGGCATTTCAGGGGGGTCCCCCGGTAAAAATCAAGTTCCAGGGGGTAAAATTTGCGTTTTTGGAGGGGTTCCCCTGGTAAAATTCACTATTCAGGGGCTAAATATCATGTTATTTGGGTTCGTTTCAACCCGCGGACATGAAAAACAACCCATGGCAACAGTGTAAAAGTAGCCGCGGACTTGGCAACACATGCTCTGCTGTCAGACGACGACATCTTTGTGTTGTGTCGGCCCGGCCACCGTAGCTTCTCCGAAAGTGAGGGGTGTGCGCCGTTAGTTGCAGTTCGCAACCTCACCGCTAGATGCCGCTGAAATTTACACACTGCACCTTTAAGGATAAATAAAGTCTTATTTTTGGGATACTTTTGAAAGGTCTTGAATTTTAGATGACACTTTGACTTAGACATGTCAAAATCATTTATCAAATTAAAACTATCTAATTAGTGTATAATTTGTATTATTCTGTCTCTGTGGATTTGCTTGTTCACGTGACAATTCGCGGCCTTTGCGACATCATATTATGTGTCTCTTGCACTGGAAAGGAAGAGAGAAGCAGAAGAAAATGGTATGTTGAAATGGTTCAGTTGTAAGTTCATTCTTCATATGTGTGATATGTATCGTCTATGATGATATATTACCGTTTTTAACGATGTGCGAGCCATAGACTGGTGCGAGCTGACATCAAGCTTGTCACTACGTTACCCTCAAAATTCAAGATAAACTGGCATTTTTGCCCCGATGAGTTTTTGTCTTATTTTTATATCATATGACAGTGCTTCCCACAGGTTTGAAATATACTTGCATGGTAGCCGGGCGAAAAATCCTCCTATTACCTACGGCAAAAAAATGGTGTACTACATGTGACAAACAAATAATGTGTGATTTTTAACAGTATTTTTATTTATTGAAATTAATTTTAATTACATGGCATATTACACTTAATTACATACTAATATTATGCATTATTATGCATTGTAAATTGTGCAAAATTACAGCATTTAAATGGTTCACCTTTTCCTATGTTCTCCTTGTTGTCATATAGTGTCTCTCTCAGTGAATGGGACACAGATTTTACTAGTAAAATTTATAAAATAATATATGTGTCAAATAATGTTCTTAGTCTTTTCTTCCTGTGGGGGAGACTACAATAATTTACTATGAATTAAATGGAAATCAAATTAAATACAAGTTATTGTGTAACCAAAATACCAATAATGCCCAAAAGAAAAAACTTAGCGTGTGACTTTTAATTATAAACAAGCCCGAAATACACAGGGACTCTTATTTTGAAATGTCTGTACTATTGCAGGCTGATCCTTCAGATTCTTACAATCGTCTAAAACATTTTATATAAAGGCCATAAAGTAGACTTTGTAATAATTCATCAACTTGAGTTCATTAGCAATCGCTTGGCATAAATCTGCGCTTTTCATTGATTGAGAATCACTTTGAAGCAGACTGAAGCGCTGTTGAGCGAGCCTGTAGAACGCGCAACAGCGCCGCCTAGTGACTTTGCAACATGCAGCGCCTGTGGGAATGTAAGTGGGAGTAAACAGTTCTGACGCACACATAACGAGCAGGTATGAAACGACTAGTTTATCGATCGCGGATGGTTTCATTATCTTGCGCGGATATAAAAGTATAAGAGGATAAAAATAATAAAAGCAAAAATTTGTCTCCAAATATACTTGGGCGGCCGTTATTATACGTGGGCGGCCCGCACAAGTTAAGTCTATGTGTGGGATGCACTGTATGATGTATGAGTTTTGTCACTTACATTTTAGACACAATATTGACCATATTGTTTGTTTTTTCTTTATTTCGCCAATGAAAATTATGCTTTTTGAACGAATCAGTTTATGATTCAATGATCCATTCAATAATGTCAGTCACTTGCTTCGTTCTTGAATGAATCGGAAAATCGGTTGAATCATGATGAGATTTACTCATCAAGACAGTGACTGCCACCTACTGACAGTTTAAGTTTCATATTTAAAGTGCATTTTAATTAAAAAGTTAAAATCAGACATTATTTTATATTTAAATATTGAATTAAATTTATGTAGACTGATTGTAAACATCTGATGCCGCTTCTGTGTCACCTCTGCACTGCAAAGATGGATTTCGTTGATAATTTAATTTGATTGGTAAAAGCCCCATACTGTTATTATTCTAACTGAATTTAATTTGAATATTAAAATTTAATGTAAAAGGTGATGCATACATCTAATACGTTTAGAAAAAAATACCTTATATACTGTAGGTAAATGCCCCTGGAAATCAATTTAAAGGGTTAGTTCACCCAAAAATGAAAATTCTGTCATTTATTACTCACCCTCATGCTGTTCCACACCCTTAAGACTTTCGTTAATCTTCGGAACACAAATTAAGATATTTAGTTGAAATCCGATGGCTCCGAGCAATGACATTTCCTCTCTCAAGATCCATTAATGTACTAAAAACATATTTAAATCAGTTCATGTGAGTACAGTGGTTCAATATTAATATTATAAAGCGACGAGAATATTTTTGGTGCACCAAAAAAACGAAATAATGACTTATTTAGTGATGGCCGATTTCAAAACACTGCTTCAGGAAGCTTCGGTGTGTTATGAATCAGTGTATCGAATCAGCGGTTCAGAGCGCCAAAGTCACGTGATTTCAGCAGTTTGACACGCGATCTGAATCATGATTCGACACAGAAGAATCATAACACTGTGAAGCTTCATGAAGCAGTGTTTTGAAATCGGCCATCACTAAATAAGTCGTTATTTTGTTTTTTTTGGCACACCAAAAATATTCTCGTCTCTTTATAATATTAATATTGAACCACTGAACTCACATGAACTGATTTAAATATGTTTTTAGTACATTAATGGATCTTGAGAGAGGAAATGTCATTGCTGGCTATGCAGGCCTCACTGAGCCATCGGATTTCAACTAAAATATCTTAAAGGTGCCCTTGATTCAAAAATTGAATTTATCTTGGCATAGTTAAATAACAAGAGTTCAGTACATGGAAAAGACATACAGTGAGTCTCAAACTCCATTGTTTCCTCCTTCTTTTATAAATCTCATTTGTTTAAAAGACTTCCGGAAAACACTCGGATTTCAACGTAACACCGACTGTTACGTAACAGTCGGGGGCTCCACCCCAATATTTGCATAATGCCAGTGTTCAAATGCATTACACAAGGACAGCCAGTAATGTCTGGATCTGCACAGATGAATCATCAGACTAGGTAAGCAAGAACAACAGCGAAAAATGACAGATGGAGCAATAATAACTGACATGATCCATGATATCATGATATTTTTAGTTATATTTGTAAATTGACTTTCTAAATGTTTCGTTAGCATGTTGCTAATGTAGGCTACTGTTGGTTAAAGTTACACCGTTTCTTACTGTATTCACGGAGACAAGAGCGTCGCTATTTTCATTTTTAAACACTTGCAGTCTGTATAATGCATAAACACAACTTCATTCTTTATAAATCTCTCCAACAGTGTAGCATTAGCCGTTAGCCACGGAACACAGCCTCAAACTCACTCAAAATAAAACGTTGACATCCAAATATATACTTTACTCACATAATTCGAAGCATGCATGCAGCATGCATGACGAACATCTTGTAAAGATCCATTTGAGGGTTATATTAGTTGTGTGAACTTTGTAAATGCCCTGTAATATAGTCAACAACTCATGTGGCAGGGAACACGCTCGCTCTTAAAGGGGCGGCGTCAGTGAAAATCAGTGCATTGTTAATGATGCCCCAAAATAGGCAGTTAAAAAAATTAATAAAAAAAAACTATGGGGTATTTTGAGCTGAAACTTCACAGACACATTCAGGAGACACCTTAGACTTATATTACATCTTTTAAAAACATGTTCAAGGGGACCTTTAATTTGTGTTCTGAAGAAGAATGAAGGTCTTATGGGTGTGGAACGACATGAGGGTGAGTAATAAATGACAGAATTTTCATTTTTGGGTGAACTAACCCTTTAAGGTGGCAAATATTGTTATTATTTCTGTTACTACTGTGAACTAACCACCGCATAGATTATGAGTAATATGAATGTCGTCATGAGTCAGCCGTCCACAACAGGCCTAAACCAGCCATGGTACCAGCACAAAAAAAACACAGTCAGCAAATTATCATATAATCTTTGAAACAACTTTGAAAACATCGAGATATAATTTTTTGGGTCAGTACTGCACACCTGTATGGTACAGTATTAATTTTTATTTTTTCAGGTCTTAAAAAGGTCTTTAAAAGCATTAAATTTGCAGCAACCCTGGAACAACAATATAAGAGGTTGTTCTTTCACGGCTCAAGAGAGCTAATGGAGATATTAGTTACACTTTGCAGTATCAACTTTGCCTTAGAAACAACAGACTTCAGCAAAAGTCTCCATTTGCTCTTAATTTAGCGATACTGCTATCTCTGAGAAACTGTTTTGATAAAAAGTATCAGTTTACTCATAACTCAGCATCAGGATAATTACAATTAAATGAAACTGAAACTATTAAAAGCATTTTTGTTAACTGAAATAAAGCTTGTTGCCTTTCTAGTCAAGTGAAGTCACCTTTATTTCTATAGCGCTTTATACAATACAGATTGATTCAAAGTAGCTTCACAGTGATGATAACAGGAAAATGATTCAATGATTTATTTTGGCTGTACATTAGCTCTAAAGAAAATCGTGTCAGTTCAGCTGAAGTCAGTTCAGTGTTGATTCAGTTCCTTTGTAAAGATAATCTATTATTAAATTAGTTCATTTCAACTGTAACGCAGTTCTGTGGAAAACAGTGATGTCATCATCAAGCTCAGTTTAGTTCCCATCCTATTGTGTCAGTGCAGTCAAATCAATAATATTATTGAATATTAAGTTTCCCCAAAATAAGCAAGCTAGAGGTGACAGTGGCAAGAAATCCAAACTCCCATCAGGTGACAGAAAAACCTTGGGAGAAACCAGACTGAGTTCTCTGGCCAATGAACGAACACGGTTTGATTATGATTCAGGCTGCATCACAAGTCAGAATTCAGATCAGGATTGGTAGCATTCAGATATTTCATCTAGTTCCTTTTGCATTAAGATCGGATTCATCACTCCAGTGTGTAATCTGGTCTTAGCTCTGTGCAGAGGACTGGTTCTTGTGGTCTTTGGTAAGAACTGCCTTCACCCGGGGATAGTTGACAGGATCTCTGCTTACATTCAGGGCTGTGTTGTTGTCGTGTCTTGCTACAGGTCCACCAGCTAATCTGGATGCAGTCTGGATTTGGCTGACTACGGTAACCTTGGGATAAATATTAATATTATTGACAATATTGTTTGTTTTTTCTTTATTTCGCCAATGAAAATTCCGCTTTTTGAATGAATCAGTTTATGATTCAATGATCCATTCAATAATGACAGTCACTTGCTTCGTTCCTGAATGAATCGGAAAATCGGTTGAATCATGAATGACCCACGAGTCAAGAGAGTGACTTGCTGCCACCTACTGGCAGTGTTAGTTTCATATTTAAAGTACATTTTAATTTAAAAATTAAAATAAGACATTATTTTATATTTAAACATTGAATTGAGAACAGAGATTAATATTAGCGTAGATGCCATTCTTCTTACGATGTAACAAGGGTGTAATAGGAAGTGTTTCCGATTCTGGTTTATATCAGCTTGCCACTCACTGTATATACTCACACTTTTTTGGACCAGTCTCTGTACACTAAAGATGGTTATGTGTGAAAATCTCAGTAGATCAGCAGTTTCTGAAATACTCAGACCAGCCCGTCTGGCACCAACAACCATGCCACATTCAAAGTCACTTAAAGGATTAGTCCACTTTCAAATAAAAAATTCCTGATAATTTACTCACCCCCATGTCATCCAAGATGTCCATGTCCTTCCAGGTTTTTGATGAAAAAATTCCAGGATTATTCTCCTTATAGTGGACTTACTGACTCAAGACCGGAAGTTGTTCTGTGAACACGCTTTAGATATTATTTTGTAAATATAGAGGTAAATTATGTTTTTTTGTGCAAACATAGCACTTGCATCGCTTCATAAAGTTGAGGTTAAACCACTGACCACATAGATTACTTTAATGATGTCTTTCCTGTCGTTCTGGACCTTGAATTTGTAAATTGCGTTGCTTCCAATGGAGGGACTGAAAGCTCGCAGATTGAATCAAAATGTCTTCATTTGTGTTCCGAAGATGAACGAAGGACTTACGGGTGTGAAACGAGTAATTAATGACAGAATTTTCATTTTTGGGTGAACTAACCCTTTAAATCACTTTTCTTCCCCATTCTGATGCTCAGCTTGAACTTCAGCAGATTGATGTCTACATGCCTAAATGCATTGAGTTGCTGCCATGTGATTGGTTTAGATATCTGTGTTAATGAGCAGTTGAACAGGTGACCTAATAAATAAACTATATTAATAATAAATTATATAATATAGTAGGCTATGCTAAAATAACACTGCTGAACATTTCCAAAAAATGAATAAAACCTGTCTTTCAAACTAATACTGTAATGTGCTAGGCAAATATCAGAGGGTAAATCCTTATATGATCTGATTTCAGTACATAATACTGAAAACCTTGCACTAAAAAATCATGTATTTCCTTCTTCAAACCCTCCATCGTAGAACAGAAAAAAAGCCATAAAGTGAACAAAATCAATTATCTACTCTGTCGGGCGGCAAATACAGCAGCCTTTCTTCATGCGATATTAAAAGAAGCTGTTGATGGCCTGTTTTTCACATCTAAACACTGATGTTCACCGCACTGATCATGAGGCTGTCCGAACACTGGACGGTTTTGTTCAAGAGGTCACGGACAGATCCCAAAACTCCCGCAGTACTCTGTGCTCAGGATTCACATTCGTTTCAGTTGAGTACCGCGGTGTAGATGGAAATCCCATGCGGCGTTGGAGGAGTGTGACCATTTGTCTGCCTCAGCTTGAGCTTCAGATTGGAGATTATCGAGACACGCAACAGAAGGTTTGATGAAGATCTTCTCATCTGGATCTTTGGAGCTTCACTGACACTCAGGTGAACAGTTCATTTTCTGACGCCATTTGTACATATTTTATTCATGTTTTAAGCAAAAACATACTTAATTTTTTTTTTTTTTTTTTTCAGAAAGCAAGACTTGAGTCTGAAGTAAATATATCTTGATTTAGGAATGTTTAGATATTTTTACTAAAAAAAAAACATTTTTTGCAGTGTGTGATTTTGATTTTTCATAATTGATTTATTTAGATTTTGATGAATGATTTAAATCGTTTCTGAACACGCTAATAGAATTTATCTACGAATTGTTTATTTTTAATTCAGTTTCTAGGATTATTGCTCAGTCAGCTGATTTCCCGCTGTTGTCATATCCTGTCAGACAGAAATGAGAAGTCTGTGTTGAAGGACCAAAGGATCAGTCCTTATTTCCTCTGAGACACTGAAGACTGATAAACTACTGAACAGGAGCCGCTCTGAGATGTTTGCGGTCCTGTTCTTCTGCGGGATCCTGTACGGCCCAGCTCAGGGTAAGAGTCTCAACATTTACATTACTGTAATCTGGCAGGGAAGAAAAAAATGACAGGTGAGATCTATTCAATATCTCAGTTATCTCTCTTAGAAGGTAAATGCTGTTTCCCCTGTTAATTACTCCTGTTAAATGTTAATTACAGTTTCTCCTGTCAAACGTCACAGTAATATTACATTTGTTTCAGAAGAAATCTGAAAAATGTCTCAAGCAGTGCTCAAATTTACAGTATGCATTCAAAAGTCATAATATGAACTCTAACATTTCTCATCCATTGATCTGATATCCTTTCTGCATTCATTTTATATATCTTATACACTTACCGTTGACTCGTGTTTGTTTCTTATAAGCAATTGCAGTAGAAACATCTGAGACAAACTTGATGAAATGAGACGGAACCGAGATCTCAGGACTATGAAAAGGCACCAAAATGTTTTTATGCAATATGAAGAATTTTTCAATTGTTGTGAACCGGTTCTTGATCTGGTTCTTATTTCTCAATGTTTCTCACACAAATTCGATTGTGGATGAAATCCGATCTGAGGTGGATTTGACTTGTTTTCTCTGGATTCACGTATCATGTGACCAGCGCTGATGGATTTTGGTTTGCTGTAGTTCTTTTGAGAATCTTTTTTGAGAGTCTTTTTTTTTTCAGTATAAATATACAAAAACATTCTTAAATTAAGAAACATTTGCTTGAAAATGACTATATATATACTGATCAAAATTAAATGAGGTTTATGATTAATTAAGAACAAATATGTGCCAGTGGAATCAGAAAAATAAATTTGTTTTCCCTTTGAATTACCATTTATTTTTCTGACCCTGCTGGCAGATATTTGTTCTTGTTTTAAGCATAAACTCTTGAAAATGAAGGTTCTTTATTGGCATTGATAGTTCCATGAATAACCTTCAACGTCCAAAGAACCTTTCCATTCCACAAAAGGTTCTTTATTGTGGAAAAATGTTCTTTATATAATTGAAATATCTGAAATGAAAGATTCTTTGGGGAACCAAAAATGGTTCTTCAATGGCATCACTGCAAAAACATCCTTTTGAAACCTTTATTTTTAAAGGGATAGTTCACCTAAAAATGACAATTCTTCTGTTGAACACAAAGGAAGATATTTTGAAGAATGTTGGTAACCAGTAAATGAAGACAGAATTTACATTTTTGGGTGAACTGTCCCATTAAGTGTGTGAACTTACTTGTCATTTTTCCATCTCAAGTAAATGTACCATGATTTAAGAGGATATTTTTTGATATTTGCACTAGAAAACAAGACAAAAAACATTGAGGAGGAACATTTTCCTTTTTTTTTGCATTGAATTCCAAAACAACTGGTTTTCAAGAAAATGGTGGTAAATTACTAAATTGATGTTCAATTCTATGTGTATGATTGAAATGCGTTTGAACAAAACACTCAAACATTGAGCTTGTGCTGTTAAATGATGGCAAGAGTCAGTTTTATTGTGAGACATGCAGATCTTAAGCATTCCAGTCCATGCGTCAGTGAAGAAAGCAGAAGTGAGAGGAGGATCTGGATGTTTGAGGCTGATTGCGCAATTCAGATCACTGACTCTAATCATGTTCTCTCGCTAAAGACACACACACACACACTGCTTTCATTTCTCTTCTCATTACTTCAACCCTCATATCAACACATTCACATAAACCTTGACTTGAACAGTCTGACCAGCAGCATTTTCAAGAGAGATTTGCTGCAAAAAGACACTGTGTGTTTCAGTTTCAAAGAAGCGTGGCGTAATCTGAGAATTTTGAAAGAGAATTTGGTCACACTTTACACTGTAAAAAATGACCGTGATTTTAACAGTAAAAGACTGTAAAAATGCTGCGGTGAAAAACTGTCAATTGGTTTACAGAAAGTTTCCGTACTATATACGGTGAATAACTGTAATAGATCTAACGGTACATTTAAAATACCGTTAAATTCACAGTTTTTGGAAGTGAAAAATAACAATTCATTGTAAAATTTACAGTGAAAAACCGTAAATTGACATTCCCACAATTCCCTGCGTGACACTTCACATTAGATATATTTTCATTGAAATAACTCTGTTTCTTCTTAGTTTTTCTCATTTTTTTCTAACCAGTTATGTACAATAGGGTTTCATGTTACATCTAATGTTGTTAAATTAATGTTTATTGCATTTTTAAAATTTCATGCATGTTACCATGATGGTGTTTAGTGTGTGTGTGTGAATGACACTGTGTGCACCTTCGATATGTTAGTATTGTCCTCCTCAGCTTGTGGAAAAGCTGCTTGTGATGAACTTTGATTCATCATGTGACTCTTATCACCACTGTGTTTGGTGACTGTCAGTGTATTATAAAGGTACAAAACAGATATTAGTACTTCATTAGGTTGGTAAATTAACATTATATCAGTTAATGAAATACGTTATTTTACCGTAAATTTAACAGATTTTTTTTTACGTTGCTACTGTATTTTTTACGGTAAAGTTCTGGCAACCACAGCTGCCGGTTTTTTACCGTAAATTTTACTGGGATTTTTTTTACAGAGTCCATTTCTCACTATTAACTAATTATTAACTACAACTTTTGCCTCAATAAACTCCTAATTACTGCTTAATAATAGTTAGTAAGGTAGTTGTTAAAGGGGACCTATTATGCAAAATCATAGCATTCGAGTAAGAAATGTATTCTTATTAAAGCTACTAAAGTTATTTAATCAAGAGCAGTGAGTGATTTTTATGATTTTCTTTTGTTGTTTGATTCATATTAACAGCATATATAGTAGTGGGTACTGTATATTACGCTACTGTCACTTTAATACACAGATCTAATATACACATGCAATTTCTTTACTTGCTATTTACGTTCACAGACATAACCGACTGTGTTTATGTAAACTTTGTGTTTTTGAAATAACTTTATATTTGACAGTTTAAGCACACTAACAGTGAAAGAGAAGTGAAAGAGAACTTAGTTTAATACTCATGGGAAGCGCTGTCTGACATACAGATTTCAGTGCATGTCCTTTGGATGTGAACCATCAGAAGTTTAGACTGATATGGCTTTAAAAGGCATGCAGATAATAAACATTCATGGCGAGGAAGAACTGCTATGACACGTGAGCATGACCATGATAGAGATGATAATCAAAACAAAACAGATTTTTTGTTAGTTTTTTGGCAGAGTATTCGAGGCACGAGCTGTACAAGCTCCGCCCTCTTCTGGAGCAGCAGCTCATTTGCACTTAAAGATGCATGCACAAAAACAGCATGTTTTTCCTTCCACTCAAAAATTGGCATTTACAACATGGTATAATAAATAAACTGGAGTATTTTGAGCTAAAACTTCACAGACACATTCTGGGGACACCAGAGACTTAAATTACATCTTGTAAAGAGTGGCATAATTGGTCCCCTCTAAGTTTAGGTATTGGGTAGGATTAAGGGATATAGCATATAGGTGGTCAGAATTGGTGTGAAAGTGTGATTACACTTATAGGTTTGTGGTTTAATTGCAGGTGAATCTGTGAGCTCTGCAAAATACAACTCATTACAGTTTCACATACTATATAAAAAACAGTATGCAGTGTATAGTGTGCAGCATGCAGTACTCTAGTGTTTCAAACAGGTTGTGTGCTGAATTCAAGTCAAGTCACCTTTATTTCTGTAGTGCTTTATATAAAGCAGATTGTTTCAAGGCAGTTTCACAGAAATAAACAGGAAAGTAACAATCACTGATGGACTTTTCATCAAATTTGAGTTCATACTTGTTCAATAGTGTCATTTACTTCAGTTCAGTGTTGATTTAATTCAGTTCAATATCTGACTGCTGTGGGAATCTGAACTGAGAGTCTGCAATTGTAGCGTTTGATGTGATTTGTCAGATGGAAATAGGCAAGGCAAGGCAAGGCATTTTTACTTGTATAGCACATTTCATACACAATGGTAATTCAAAGTGCTTTACATAAAGAAGAAGAATAAAAAAAAAAAATAAGGAATAGAAATAACAGTAAAAACAGAGAATTTTGCTATCTGGATAGAAGAGCTAGGAAGTCTTAGGGAGTAAGACCGAAGCTGAAATAGCTGAAGTTTTAATCTGCGTAGGTGAGAGGACATGAAAGGTCATTATTGTGAGTCATAAAACATCCACTGTTGCAATATGATGAGAAAAGGTCTCAGTTCTTTATTTCTGTAGATCTAAATTTATAAATCTTACTTTTTTTCTTTTTTGGGGGGATTTTTGGAGTCTTTTACATAATTTTTTTTAGAAAATCATGTTAAAATGTGAGTATCAAATATGATTATTAGACTTTTGAGGAAGGTTTATTTGTTGATCTCTCAATCATCATTGTATTGCATTATATGTTTTAAAACTACAGAGCTTTGATCATAAAACTAAGCATTTAAATATCATCTTAAGCATATTATTGGAGATATAGAGTGAGGACTGATATTTAATTTTCGTCTGTTATACTGTTATAAAGATCTAATTGATTTACATTACAAATTTTTAGAATTTCATATTCATTTTTGGCTAGGGCTGCACAACGATTAATCGCGATTAATCGTTTGCAAAAATAAAAGTCAGTGTTACGTAATATATGTGTGTGTTCTGTGTATATTAATTATGTATATATAAATACATGCACATACATGTATATATTTACATGTATGTGCATGTAAATATATACATGTATGTGCATGTATTTATATTTATATGTAATATAAATATAATATAAATATATAAATATAAATATTTATATTTATATGTAATATAAAATATATATAAATAAATATAATATAAATATATAAATATAAATATTTATATTTATATGTAATCTAAAATATATATAAATATGTATATTTATTTATACATGTATATATTTTTTAAATTTATACATGTATGTGCATGTATTTATATATACATAATTATTATATACAGAACACTCACATATATTACATAAACACAGACTTATATTTTGCAAACGATTAATCGCGATTAATCGTTGTGCAGCCCTATTTTTGGCCATATAAATATCAGAATCTGCACCAAATTGCATATTTTTGCTCAGTTTGGGCCTCTGAATAAAAAAGTTCCTCCTTGAGTTTGAGCTCCATTCTCACTATATCATATTATATGAGCCATATAAAGCATGATCTGATGTATCAGATTATATATATATATATATACACACACTACGGTTTATTAAACTATTCTGTTTACAAAAAAGAAAAGAAAATCTGACTGTTATTTCCCTTCTGTGTTTTGATTGTCAGGTTGGTCTGAACCTCAGATCAGACTGAACTCTGGCACTCTGGTCGGTACCGATGTGATTCTCAGCTCCAGTTCTCTTCTACATTTGATCTGTGAGGGCGACGGACCGGTGACATGGATTCCCCGACTGGCCAGACACAAAAAGTACATCTCCAAAGAGGTTGGAAACATCCGGAGTTTCCATGTGGATAGAGCCACAGTGGATTTTACAGGAACATACAAGTGCATCTATATGAATGAAAATTATTCAAACGTGTCGTCTTCTGTTCATGTGTTTGTCAGGGGTGAGTGAACTGTCTATTTCATCTCTCCTTCTCATATATATTTTTCTTAATTAGCATTTTTGTCTTTTTTCCAGCACAAATATCTAAACATTCTTAAATCAAGATTCCATTTACAATCAAAACGACTTAAGATATTAAAGTGTTAGTTCACCCAAAAATGAAAATTCTGTCATTAATTACTAACCCTCATGTCTTTCGTTCATCATCTGAACACATCTGAAGATCTTTTTGATGAAATCTGAGAGATTTCTGTCCCTCCATTGACGTAAAACTAATCCATATGAATTGAGTGTTTAGTCCAAATTTTCTGAAGAGACTCGATCGCTTTATATGATGAACAGATTGAATTTAGGCTATTATTCACATATAAACATTGATCAGCGAACATAAACAGAAAAAATATCTGGCAATGGAGTCAAAAAATAAACTTCTGGTGCTATTGGCAGATGTTTAGATATTTGTAATGGAAAACAAGACAAAAACACACTGAAAAACAAACATTTTTTGCAATGCAGAAACATGTCATGACGGTTGTTGTGGTGTAGTGGTTAAAGATCTGGTCTGGTGACTGGTGACTGGTGAAGATCTGAAACCACATCTGTGTTGGTTACAGATCCCCAAGTTCTCTTTGTTTCACTGAGTACGACTCGGCCACCTGTGGCGAAAGAAGGTGAAGATCTTTTGATCCCGTGTCTTCTGACCGATCCCGATGCCACAGACTTCACGTTACGCATGGACAATGGCTCAGCGATGCCTTACGGCATGAATGCAACCTTTGACCCCAGAAAAGGTGTCCTGATTCGCAACGTTCAGCCGGGATTCACCGCCGACTACGTTTGCAGTGCTAGAATGGGAGGGGTTGAGAAAATGTCAAAGATATTCAAAGTAAACATCATACAAAGTGAGTTTTATTGAAGCCGCTGTGCTTACACTGCAAAAAAAACCCAAAACAAATATCTGAACATTTTTATATCAAGATACATTTATTTGAGAAGCAAAAAGACATAAGATATTAAATCTTGTTTACAGAAAAATGTTTTAAAATTAAGTGAGATTATCCTTAAAAAAATAATCTTCTTTTCCTTTTGAATTAAGTATATTTTTCCCCCACTGGTAGATATATTGTTTTAAAAATCAAATGGCAAAAGCTCCAGATTTTAAGAACAAGAATAAATTGATACATTTTGGAATTTTGTGATTTCAAAAACTCTTCCAAAGATGAAAAGTTTGTGAAATCATAAAATTACAAAATGTTTCAATTTATTCTTAATTCTGAATGAATAATGTAAAACAGGGTTTTCTCAACTTGGAGTTGATAAAAAGCTATTCATTAATTAATTACATCATAAAAAAGTAAAATTAAAATAAATAAATACATTTAAAATGTATAATTTGAAAAATAAACTCTTTAGTAATTTATTTGCTTACCTGCATGTCATTAACTGACATCAGAGAACCGTGAACATGTGAATGTGTTGGTAAATTATTGAAATATTAACTTAATCTCAGTATAATACAAATTAAATAATTAAATATATAATGATACAAATATACAAGTATATATTTTTGGTCAAAGGGGTTTGGCTGAGGAAGGTTTATTTGTATTTTATATCTCAATCATCATTGTATTGCATTATATGTTAAAAAACTACTGAGCTCGATCATAAAACTAACCATTTAAATATCATCTTAATAAGACATATTAGAGATACAGAGTGACGATTGATATTTATAATTTTATGTAAATAGTCTGCTGTAATGTTAAAAATATCTCATTGATTTACATTTACATGATTTTTTTAAATCAGGGTTACGCTTTCCACCGTATGTGTTCCTGAGAAGAAACGAGCATGTGAAACTGGTGGGAGAGAGATTACAGATCATTTGCACCACAAATAACCCAAACTTTGACTACAACGTCACATGGACACACTCCACTAGAAAGGTATGAACTTTAACCTCTGGACTCTGATCACATCTGATTCCAGATGAAATATTTTTAATGATATATATCAGGCCTCTTTCAGTAGACTAAAAAGCCAATAGCATCTTATTCAATTTTAACTCACACATTGTTTTATTTAAAAGACATTTATAATATTACAAATGATTTCCATATCAAATAAATGCTGTTCTTTTGAATGTTCTATTCATCAAAGAATCCTGACAAATCTTGGTTTCCACTAAAAAATTAAGCAGCACAACTGTCTTTAACATTGATAATAATCAGAAATGTTTCTTGAGCAGCAAATCAGCATATTAGAATGATTTCTGAAGGATCATGTGACACTGAAGACTGAAGTAATGATGCTGAAAATAACTGGACTAAATTACATTTTAAAATATATTACAATAGAAAACAGATATTTTAAATAGTAATACTGTATTTTTGATCAAATAAATAAAACCTTTATGAGCAGAAGATAATTTTTTAAGCATGTAAAGTGTCCAATAAATTTGTTATTCTCATTCCCAGCTGCCTCAAGCAGAAGAGAAATCAAAGATGCAGGGGGATCGTTTGGCCATCGAGAGCGTCCTGGTCATACCGGCTGTTCAGCTGTCTGATTCGGGGAACATCACCTGTACGGGTCAGAACGAGGCCGGAGCGAACAGCTCCACCACACAACTGCTGGTCGTGGGTGAGAACCGGAGACGAATCGTGTTCGTTTATTCATAGTTTTCAGTGGGCACAACATCCATAGAACTGCAGCACAGTCAGTTTTTATTTTGAATATTTAGATCACCTCTCAAATGAAAAAAACAAAGATATGTGAACACAATCCAAGTTTTGGGCACTTGTGATCCATATCCAGCACCTGCTGCAGTATTTCAATCACTAAAAACAGCTGGACATCCTAAAACGCTTAATGTGAAAAACACTTAACGTGCCTTAATGTACTAAAACTGTGTTATTAAAAGATCAAATTTAATATACAGCTTACTGAGGATGCATACTATACAGGCGAGCAGATGAGCTAAATGGTTAAGTGGTTTGTCTATAATGGTTTTCTATGGAAAAACACTTAATGAGAAACTGTGCGTTGCGTTTATATTCTGGGTTCATCTGCTTGCCTGTACATAGTATGCATCATCAATAAGGTGTATCCTGAATTTGATCTTTTAATATCACTGTTTTACTGATTGTACTTAGTTTTGCCCTCCAGGTGGGCGTTCCTATAACTACGAATTGTTGTTGTTTGATGTCTTTAAAATTATTAAACCACTTTTCTGTGACAGGCGAGCCGTACATTCATCTCTCCCCGAAGCTCTCATCTAAACTCACCCGCCGCGGTCTGTCCATCGAGGTGAGTGAAGGGGACGATGTGGATCTTGGTGTTTTGATCGAAGCATATCCACCTCTGACCTCACACCAGTGGGTGACTCCAACATCCCACAATGCCTCACTCCCAGAGAACAGGTTTTACAACTACAACGACAGGTCAGTAGAAAGCACGCATTTAGTAAATGAATGATCTTAAAGGGGACCTATTATGCAAAATTCACTTTTTAAGG
Organism: Ancherythroculter nigrocauda; assembly: GCA_036281575.1. Lineage (NCBI taxonomy): Eukaryota > Metazoa > Chordata > Actinopteri > Cypriniformes > Xenocyprididae > Ancherythroculter > Ancherythroculter nigrocauda. The sequence continues at coordinate 5,403,936 of VTFQ01000023.1, read as the reverse complement.
TGTTTGAACACAGTTGTGTGTCCACATTGTGTGTTAACAACCGGCCTATAATGGAAAAAATCCACCCAATACTTTTTTTTTTTTATAATCCCCATTTATCATTTTCAATCTCCCAGAATACGCTGTTTGATATTTCCCCCTACTCCTATGTAAGAGTAGGGAAACCCCGCCCATGACTGGTGATGATCTGCGCTGTTAGCATAGACACACCCCTGAGTAAGAAGCACAGAGTCATTTCTGTGTACTCGCTGAATCAGCTAGAGATATATAATGTCTGTGCCAAAAAACATTACAAATGTTCTGTTGTTGAACGTACCAACGATTCTCTTTGGTGTATTTTGAGCTAAAACTTCACATACACACTCTGGGGACATCAGAGACTTATTTTACATCTCTTAAAAAGGCGCATAATAGGTCCCCTTTAAATAAATGACAAGATATAGTCAAATCCAATTGTCAACCATGGCATGCAAGATGAATTTTTACATGTGCCAGATTCACATATTCATAGGCCGTCTGTGATGTTTGTGTTTTGTTGGGATGTATTGAGCTCAGGGTTTGTGAATCTGTAGGTACGAGGCACTGCTGTTCCTCAGGAGACTGAACTTCCAGGAGATCGGCCGCTACACACTATACGTGAAGAGCAACATGAAAAATGCCTCCATTACATTTGATATTAAAATGTACAGTAAGTACAGTTAGTCTGTTTACATCTGCACATCATTCCAAATATAAATAACATATATGTAGATGATTTATAACATATATATGTGAGTGTGTATGTGTGTGTGTGTATGTGTGTGTGTATAGATAGATAGATAGATAATACTTCCCCCCCCATTTTCCCATTAAATACCAAGTTAAGCTTTACCAACTTTACTGAACAGTTATAATTTACAGTAGTTTAAGCACTTATATGAACTAAAAATATGTTAATATTTGAACTGTAAATCTTTTTTCTACTTCTTTTAATCACCAATTTATTTCATGTGTTTTCTTTCTGTAAAATTGTGTCCATGCACATATCACGCAAATGTTCGTGACAATGTTCACATTTCACAAGCAGAATGATCACAGGAATAAATTACATTTTAAAATATATTCACATAGAAAACAGTTATTTTAAATTGTAATAATTTTTCACAATGTTGCAATTTTTACTGTATTTTTGATTTAAAAAATTATAAAAAAAAATACAGCTTTTGTGAGCATAGGAGATGTAAATTATTATAAATCATAAGTTTTGACATGTAGTGTATTTTATATTTATATTAATTTTCAGTGCAGTGTATATTTGGGCCATTTACTTCCATTGCAAGTGCATTACCGCAACACAGAAAAACCTGAGGACAAAATCATTTTCACAATAATCATTACGACCGCGAATGCTGCTGGTGGAGATTAACTTTAGAGAGTGAAGAAATCAAGTCTAAGAAGCAACAAAATTCCCATCTGAAATATTCAAGCTCATATTGTTTCACAGAGAAACCTGTTGCGACGGTGAGATGGGAGAATGTCACAACTCTGACATGTAGGTCTTATGGATATCCAGCTCCCAGCATCCTCTGGTACCAGTGCACAGGAATCACAACCACGTACGTGTTTGACACTTTAATACACATCTGAAACTACTGATACTGGCAGCCTGTTATGAGCCGAAAGTCGACATGAAATCAAAATCAACCTTTCTAATGACACATTTTGGATTTAATTGTGGATGACTCATTAGTTATCTTCAATGAAGAAACAGAAGTGAAATGGGTTGCAACTTGGAATTGACTTTTTTATACCCTATTTTAAATATTGTAACATTCAGACTCCTTATTATTGACAAGGTTAGACACTTTTAACCTAACAAAAGATTTTAATATATAATATACAGCTGCCCAGAAAACACCACAGACCTTCAGCCCATCCAGACGCAGACGGTGGAGTTCCAGAAGGAGCCGTACGGATCGGTGGGTGTGGAAAGCGTCCTGACCGTGGGACCGAACCGCAGAATGACCGTGGTTTGCGTGGCCTTCAATCTGGTCGGCCAAGGCAGTGACACCTTCTCCATGGACGTCTCTGGTAAAGGGGTTTTTAGAAGGTTGCAGTGAAAACGAAGCACATTGTTCTGGTTTGTTGATGAGACGTGTTTGTCTTGTCGTCTCAGATCAACTCTTCACCAGCACCATGTATGGCTGTGGAGTCGCGATGCTGGTTCTGGCGCTGCTGCTCGCCTTCATGTTCTACAAGTACAAACAGGTGCGTTTGGCACAGCTGCATCTACACTAATATCTGCTCCATCAGCCAGAATCAAGCCAGAATTCAGTTTGATCTCTTGAATCATCTTTTTGTGAATGTTATTTTGAAGGAAAAAAAACCCACAGTTCCTCATTCCCACTCGATTCTTCATGGATAAAAACTAGTTCTGCCATTTGTTTTCATTGTTAGATATTTCTTTCTTTCTTTCTTTCACAAAAATATTCTTTCTTTCTTTCTTTTTTGCTCTTCACTCTTTCTTTTGCTCTTTCTTTTTTCACTCTTTTTGACTTTTTTACTCTTTCTTTTCTTTCTCCCTTTCTTTCAATCTTTCTTTTTCCTCTCTTTCACTATCTTTTGCTCTTTCTTTCACTCTCTTTCGCTCTTTCTTTCTTCACTCTTTTTTGTACTTTTTAAACACTTTCTTTTGCTCTTATTTTTTTGCTTTTTTGTTCTTTTTTTACTCTTTTCTTTCTTTCTCTCTCTCTCTTTTGCTTGCTTTTTTTTTACTCTTTTTTGCTCTTTTTGCTCTTCCTTTCTTTCTCTCTTTCTTTTGCTCTTTCTTTCGCTCTTTTTTTCACACTTCACAAAAATATTTAGCAAAAAATTAATGGATAAAAACTAGTTCTGCCATTTGTTTTCATTGTTAGATATTTCTTTCGTACTTTCTTTTGCAAAAATATTCTTTCTTTCTTTTTTTGCTCTTCTCTCTTTCTTTTGCTCTTTCTTTCTTTTTTCACTTTTTTTACTCTTTTTGCACTTTCTTTCTCTCTTTTTCACTCTTTCTCTCTTTCTTTCTCTCTCTCTTTCTTTCAATCTTTCTTTTTCCTCTGTTTCGCTCTTTCTTTCGCCTTTTCTCTTTTTCTCTTTATTTTGCTTTCTTTTTCTTTTTCACTGTCTTTTGCTCTTTCTTTAGCTCCTTCTTTCTTTCTTTCTTTTCTCTTTTTGTCCTTTTTTTCGCTCTCTTTCTTTCTTTTGCTCTTAATTTTTCACTTTTTTCTCTTTTTTATCTCTTTCTTTATTTCTCTTTCTTTTGCTTGCTCTTTTTTTCTCTTTCTTTCTTTCTTTCTTTCTTTCTTTCTTTCTTTCTTTCTCTTTCTTTCTTTCTCTTTTGCTCGCTCTTTTTTTCTCTTTCTTTCTTTCTTTTGCTCACTCTTTTTTCTCTTCCTTTCTTTCTCTCTTTCTTTCTCTTTCTTTTGCACTTTCTTTCGCACTTTCTTTTGCAAAAATATTTCGCAAAAAAATTTGATTTTGCAAAAAAATTCTATTTAGCAAAAAATCCTTTTTGTTTTCTTTCTTTGGCAAACATAGTTTTTCTCCAAGTATTCTGAACATATATGATAGATTTGTGAGGAACAGTTTGAAATTGAGTCAGTTTTCACTGAATTTGACTCACCTCTTCATCTGAACTCTGAAGTAGAAAGACTGAAATAGAATTTTTTTATTTTATTGTTTTATTTATAATATTTGTTACAGTGTACAGAGCTTCTGTGTCTTTAATATTTAATATTTTGAGTGAGGTGTCCTTTGTTTCAAGTAGATGCTTAAAATAAACATTATGAAGCTGTTCCTATTGACTCTTTTCATTCATATCCATGGTCTCATCAGTGTTCATCATGTTCTTTTGAAAATGTGTTGATTTCACGCACTTTGAATTGCCCGTCAGTATATGTGTGTAAAGCCCTTTAAACAGCAGACTGAACTGAGTTTGTGTCTCTTTTGTCTGTTGGTAGAAACCCAGATTTGAGATCCGCTGGAAAATCATTGAAGCCACAAATGGAAACAACTACACCTTCATAGACCCGACACAGCTTCCATACAATGAGAAATGGGAGTTTCCTCGAGACAAATTAAAGCTAGGTCTGTACTGGCTCTCTGATGTCCAAAACGCTCACGTATGACCGATTTTTGAATTATGAATATCATAAGTTTCATTTGATGCTTTTAACATGCACTTTGCTAGGTCATAAAAATTAAATAATCTGACACAGTTAAGAGCGTCTGCAAAGGTTTTCTCTCTGATGCCATTTCCCTTTTTTTTTGCCACATGACAGCAAATTGGTTTCCTGTTGGTTGCAAGTTAATGACTTTGTTTTGAGTTTTTAATGTTTATTATTATTATTATTATTTATTTATTTTTCCTGTCAGTTGCACTTCAATGACTTTGCTTTGAGATTTTATTGAATTAGTTCTTATTGTTGTATTTTTTTATTGTTCATTTTAATTTTAGTTGAAATTCATGTCATTTTTGTTTTGTTTTTTGTTGAGTGTATGTCTGTAGTTTTTATTAATTTTTATTTCATTTTTATTTTTACTTATTTTAGTAAGACATCAAAGTAAACTACATGAAAATGAGAAATGTATTTTATTTTTATTTATTTATTTGATAACACTGAAGTTTTCATTTGTTAACATTAGTTAACTACATTAGGCAACATGAATTTCAAGAATGAACAACACTTCTATTAATCTTAGTTAATGATGTTAATCTCAGCCTTAAAATCAAAAGTTTTTTATGTTTACATTAGTTAAAGCTCTGTGAGCTAACATGAACATGATAATTTTTATTAACTAACATTAACAAAGATTAATAAATACTATAAAAATATATTTTTCATTATTAGTTCATTGTTAGTTAACGTTAACAGATGAGTGTTACCGTTTATTTAAAATCAGCGTTTCTTTATGGATTTGACTCTAAGGATGGTCTGTCTGGTGTGCAGGTAAGACTCTGGGCGCAGGCGCCTTTGGGAAGGTGGTGGAGGCCACGGCGTACGGCCTGGGGAAGGAGGACAATGTCACACGTGTTGCTGTGAAAATGCTGAAAGGTCAGAAGACATTACAATAAGAAAAGCCATTTTGGCCAACCCTTTCTTTTCACATGAATAATCATGTTTCACTGACAAAACAAAGCCAGTCAGAGTAATTGAACTGTGTTGTGTTGCATGCTGGGAGCAGCCAGCGCTCATCCTGACGAGCGGGAGGCTCTGATGTCAGAGCTGAAGATCCTCAGTCACCTCGGACAGCACAAGAACATCGTCAACCTGCTGGGTGCCTGCACACACGGCGGTAAGAAGAACTTTTAACATCAAACGAACCTTTCCATTGCACAAAAGGTTCCTTATAGTGGAACAATTTTCTGTAGATGAATATAATATTCGTCACACTAAAAAATATATATATACTTTTATGCACTGATCACTAAAATGTTCATTGAGGAACCTTTTCTTAAGAGTGTGACTGGAAGAAAACAGTTCAAACTGGTTTTTAGAGCTCTAATCAGTGTGACCAAGATGTCAAAAGCAGGCCTAGTTGCCCAACTGATGTATCTAAACCAGTTTGTACCAGCTCCAAACCATGTAAAACCATCGAAAACTGGTCATGGATTTTCATTTTTGGTTTATTTCCGCCCCATTTGCAGGTCCTGTGCTGGTGATCACAGAGTACTGTTGTCATGGTGATCTTCTGAACTTCCTGCGTAGCAAAGCCGAGAACTTCCTGAACTTCGTCATGACGATTCCAAATTTTCCAGAGCTGACGACGGATTATAAGAATGTGGACACTGATCGAATGTTTGTCAGAAGGTCTGTTTAATAAACATGTACAAATATATATATATAATATAATACAAAAAAACTTAAAATTATTTTATTTCAGCTAGTAAGCATCATTTGGCTTTTTCATTTACTTTAACTTCATGTACTAAAATAACTAAAACTGAAATAACAAATAAAAACTATTTTGATATATTTAAGAAAAATTACAAATGCACAACAAAATTACTAAAAACTAACTGAAATGAAAATGGAAAATACAAAAAAAAAAATTCAAAATTTTTAATAGATTCAATATCTGAATGATACCAAAATAAGACTGTAAGTTCTATAAATTTTCTGTTCATTATTTGATTATGTTGGTTATTTGACCCATGACAGTGACAGTGGGATTTCCAGCACCTGCTCTGATAATTATCTGGACATGAGACCGGCCACATCCAGACCCACAAACTCTGTTCTTGGTGAGTCCACAAAACACTTTTACATCACAGAAAGCTTCAAATCTTTAATAGATGAATATCATATGTTTATGTTCATATGTTCATCATATGAATGTCATATTATACCAGGGAATGTGCATATGCATATTTCTTTAACCCAAGCATTTACGTTGTTTTTTTTTTTTCTCTGGTTTTTGTATCTATTTTTGTATTTGCATTTACTGATTTCTGGCCTTTATATCAGGGGTTTTCAAACTGTGGGTCGCAGAGTGGGAAAAGGTGGGTTGTGCACCAGGGTTGCCAATTGTGTGGTTTTCCCGCGGAATTGGGCTACTTTCAAACTGTTGCTGCGGGTTGATTTTTTCCCACCCAGGTTAAAGGTTTTACATATTTCATAAATTATATTTGACTGAAATGTTTGTATTGAAATATTTTATATTCTACCAATGATTAAATTGTGCTAGGCCTAGATGTTAAGGTTAGTGTAGGAAGGACACTGGTATGGACCTTTGAGTTGTGTTTGTGATCACTACAATGTAGTGGTTTTCAGTTTGCATTATTGACTGTAAAATATGTATTTTATTGGGCTAGTTTTATAACGCAGACCTGGCAACCCTGTCGCACACAGTCACTTGGATGCAAAGTGAATGAGACAGACACACACACACAAAAACAGTTGAGTCTAGGGCTGCACATGCAACAGTATTGCTTAGTGAGATTTTCAAATTGCAAATGCAAACACACACACACACACATATATATATATATATATATATATATATATATATATATATATATATTTATATTTTGTATTTCATATTTCAGAAATGTGTCATGTTACATAACGGAAATGGTTCGATAACTTCATTTTTGTCTTGACTTTAAGCTCACACTATAAAAACTGTTCAAATTCAACCGCTTCCTCTTGTGCTCCAGGTTCTTCTTTTGAGTGTCAGACAGAAGATTCGTGGCCGCTCGACATGGACGACTTACTCAGATTCTCCTATCAGGTGGCGCAGGGACTCGACTTCCTCGCGGCTAAAAATGTGAGTCCCTAAAATAAAAATAGAAAACTACTAGCAGCCTCATAAACAATGAGATCTGTTTGAGATCTCGAGGAAGTTACGTTCATAAAAGATAAATGCAGAAAATGTCATCTTCAGTTACTCAGTTAATCTGATGGAGTGACTGTAAATCTTCACAGTGCATTCACAGAGATGTGGCGGCCAGAAACGTTCTGCTCACCAACAGTCGAGTGGCCAAGATCTGTGATTTTGGACTGGCACGAGACATCATGAACGATTCCAACTACGTGGTCAAAGGAAACGTGAGGGAACAAACACAACACAAATACTCCACTGTGATAGACATACAAATCAAGTTCAATTCAGTTCAAATACAAATATGTGTGTGTGTGTGTGTGTGTGTGTGTGTGTGTGTGTAGGCCCGTCTTCCAGTGAAGTGGATGGCTCCAGAGAGTATTTTCGAATGTGTTTATACAGTTCAGAGTGACGTCTGGTCTTACGGCATCCTGCTGTGGGAGATTTTTTCACTGGGTGAGACAGAAACACACAATTAACCTTTTTTATTATTTGGCGGGTCAATTTGACCCACACAGATTTTTGAGTTGTCGGAAATAATGGTTAACCTATGATTTATTTCTTGATAAAACCCTAAACCTAACCTTTTTTGGTCTCATTTAGTGTCATGAACATGCATGCAAAGTTCTGACACTCTGATATGTTGCGGAATGTGGGTACCAAATTTCTGTTATGATTATGATGTTCCTGGGTCACTTTGACACACTAATTTCATGCTTAAAGGCAGCTGCAAAGAACCAAAAAAGTGTATATTGGTATATATTTGGCAGGTGCTTTCATTCAAATACATTTTACAACTGCTTTCATAGCCTATATTGTTATCAGCTCATAATTAATTTCACTGGGAATTGAACCCTTGATCTTGGCGTTGCGAGCGTCATGCGCTACTGTTTGAGCTACACACTTATTAAACACTGTTTAAAATGTTCAATTGCATTGAATCCAGTTGACCCACAACATTGCAATCATACCAAGATTTTTAACATAATTTTAGGTTGTTTGTCATTAGATAAAAATAAAATAGCACAGCAAGCGTCATTCATTGTAAATAAAGATGCACAAACACACTTTACACTCGAAACTTTTGATAAAAAAGAAGTTTGTATGGTTTGAAATGCTAAACCAACAGATGTAGTGTTGAAGATAAAGACTGTTGTGTTTGATTATGGTGAGCAGTGTTGGGGAAAGTTACTTTTAAAAGTAATGCATTACAATATTGCGTTACTCCCTAATAAAGTAACTAAGTTACTTAGTTACTTTTTTATGAAAAGGAATCCATTACATTACTTTTGCGTTACTTTTTCTCACCTGGGGTTAATAAAGTGAGATTAAATACATAAAGTATTTGTGTAATTTAACATAGTTAATTTATTATAGTAATATAGTTAATTCTGAGATTGCATTTGACTGTTTTTATTAATTTTGAGGAATACTGAATGTTTTTGTGCAAGTGAGATGAGTAAATACATGTTCACATTTAGTCTAGAACTACAATAACCATCATGTTCACACAGCGGACACAACACCTCTGCACTTTATTTCTCTCAACATGGGGACAGGAGAGCTGTCAGTCAATACATGTGAAATAGTAACTTGTGTTACTTATTTGAAAAAGTAACTTAGATATTTTGTTGTAAATTGACAACCTAATGCATTACTTTACTAGTTACTTGAAAAAGTAATCTGATTACGTAACTCAAGTTACTTAATGTGTTACCCCCAACACTGATGGTGAGTGACTCAAGTTGATAGTTGATAGTCTAAAAAACATCATCAGTCCTCTATAATATATAATAGATTAAAGTTAAGGCATTTAAATATTAAAATCATTTTTAGATTTCTAGTCTCATCACACACAGGGTTCTGTTTGAGTTTTTCTTGTCTGGCTGAATGTCTAAGACTCCTCTGCATGTTTCTGCAGGTAAGAGCCCGTATCCCAACGTCCTGGTGGACTCAAAGTTTTATAAAATGATCAAATGTGGCTATCAGATGTCCAGACCTGACTTTGCACCTCCAGAGATGTGAGTGAGATGTTCACTATCAGACACAAATATGACCATTTCCCACAATTTACAATAATGGTAAATCATCTAAACTATGAGATAATATAAAAATGGAAGTGAAAGAATGACGTAGTGATGTCAACCATCTTCATTAGGTGCATTCTGGGATGGTTTTAAACACGTTTGAAGAGAGAATATGCATGGAAGCACATTCCCAGCATATAAATTATGAGATAAAGTTGAGATAAAGAAAATTATGAGATAAAAAGTCAAAATTATGATATACTAAGTCATAATTATGACAGTCATTAAAAAGTTGAAGTTATCAGATTAAAAAGTCAAAATTGTCTTTCTGTTATAATTATGACTTTTTATGTCATAATTATGACCATTTTAAGTCAGAATTCTGATTTAATTTTATAATTTTTACTTTTTCATGACATAATTAACTTTTCAAGTCATAATTTCAGCTACAAGTATAACAAGTATGTTATAATGTTGGCTTTTTATGTCATAATTTCAACTTTTCATCTCATAAATATAATTTTGTATGTTATAATGTTGGCTTTTTATGTCATAATTTCAACTTTTCATCTCATAAATATAACTTAGTATGTTATAATTATAACTTAGTATATAGTCATAATTTTGATTAATTTTTATGTGGCAGAAATACACTTCCATAAATATGTGTGATGATGAGAACTTGGTGATGTTTCACTAGAATATGTGTATATTTCATTTCGTATAAACATTCATAACCACAATATATATTTGTATCCAAAACTAATTTCAAGCATTTAAGCAGAAGCTTTCAGATGAAAAGGTTTTAAATATCAATAGTCGTGTCAGGGTTATTATCGTTAACTAAAACTGAAACCATAAAAAATATATTTTCTTTTCTTGAAATAAATTAACATTAACTGAAATAAAATATAAATTAAATAAAATATAAAAATTCTTTAACTTAAATTACTACACTAAAGTACTATTTTACTATTAAAACTATTTTAGATGTATTTTTTTTAATAAAGCACATGAAAAACAAAATTACTTTAAAAAAAATTCTAATGTAAACAGATTTAAAAAAAAAAAAAAATCAAATTGTAAATATTAAAAACTATAATGATATTAATGATATTAAAATAAGATGAGTCGAGTGTCCAAACCTTTGGCTGATCGTGTGTGTGTTTTCATTCTCTTGACATCATGACACACATGAATCTTTCTATAGACCTTATTTTCCAGAGAAACATGCGCGCCGCCATCTTTAGAATATTGTCTTTGAACTTCCGTTTTCGCGGTAGCCCTGTATATTTCTATGGTATTCAGCGCCCCTTTTCAGCGTTGCGCTCGTTGTCTTTTGACTTCCGGTTTGTATTTCCACAGCGATATTACGTTTATGAATGAACTGCTCGTTTTAAAATCTTCCCGATCTACTGACATTTGTTAAGACATCTGCTTTAAACATAACAATGCTCATGATAACTTTCATTAACTCTACAACAAGTAAATCCACTTTACCAACTAATTATTCTTTGACAGCGATGCCATAGAAATGTACAGAGCTACCGCAAAACGGAAGTTCAAAGACAATTTTCTAAAGATGGCGGCGCGCTTGTTTCTCTGGTAAATAAGGTCTATAGTCACTCAGCACTAAACACACACAAATAGAATAATAAAAAAAAACATGAAAATTGCTACATTTTCCACGGGTCGCTCTGACTCAGACCCTGGGTCTTGCTCAGCTTTGGCTCCTGTTTTTGTCGTCCTGCGCGGATCTTCAGTTCTGCATGTTAAACACATGATGCGACTGCAAGGCCTTGATTTTCCACTCATTTCATGCTCATCCTCTCATCTTTATCCACGCCGGCTCTCTCTGAACTGTGTGACTTTACTGTACTTCAGTGTACATGTTCTTACTGTTAATTAAAACTATTACAAAATTGTTTTTGGCAATTGAAATAAAGCTGAAATAAAATAAAATATAAATATCACATGGAAAAACCTATTTAAACTTATTTTATTTAAAATTTTACTTAATTTTATTGCTTTTAAACGCTTTTGAAGAAGGAAAATGTATGGAAGCCCATTTCTGCCACATAAGGAAGAAAAATCATGCTTTGGTAAATCTTAATTATGACATAAAATGTCTTTGTATGTCAATTTTGACTTTTTATGCCATAATTAAGTCATTATTTTGACTTTATTTTTTATTGAGCATATTAATTAAGTTGATTTCAGAACTTTAAAGCCACTAATACAACTATAAACTTTCTAGGAGAGCGTGTGATTATTGCTTCAGTTCACGCGGGAGTTACGTGCAAAAACAATGTGACCCAAAAACAGCAATCAAGTGTTTAGTCACGCTGCACTGAACTCACTACAACACTGACCTGATACTGGAACAGATACACAACAGGCCACAGTTCAGCTCTGAATTAAAAGATAACAATCAGAAATTGTAATTGTACATTTTCATGACTATAAAGTAGAAAAAAAGTTACAAAGAAACACTGAAATAAACATGAAATTTTGAAGTCGAACGACTGAAATAGTATTATCTTATGAAACATACTCTAATAATCTTTGTATTATTTACAACTTAGAAAAATATTTTTTTTACAGTGTACTATAATGATTTAATCATAAACAAAGGCAATATAATACATATTTCTATGGTACTCATACTTTACAGTTTATGTCAAGTAAGAAATGTGCTTTATGAAATGCACTGAAATGAAATGACAAAAATGTCCCAATGCAAAAAAGTCATAATGCTCATAAAAATAAAGCTTTCTTTCCATTTGGAAGATATAACGTTTTTTCTCTTTCTTTTGGTGTTGTTCTGAATCTGATTCTGACGGGTTCCTAATCGGTTATAACGGTGATAACGAACCACGTGATCTTGTGTGCAGGTACACAATCATGAAGATGTGCTGGAACCTGGAAGCCGCTGAGAGACCAACATTCAGCAAAATCGGTCAGATGATCGAGAGGATGCTGGGAGATGCACCTGACGAACAGGTAAACTCATACACCCTGCAGTAAGACCTGAAATGAACACATTATGGCCAGGTTTCACAAACAGGGCTTAGATTAAGCCAGGATTAGGCCTTAGTTCAATTAGGACATTTAAGTAGCTTTTATAAATGTGCCTTGGTACGGTATCTTACACACTTCAAATTTTGAAAAATGTAGTCCATCCATGTATTCCCTCCATGCAATTAGAAAAACAGCATACTATACCGCAGGAGCAGTTAAAATAGTGTTATTTTCATCACAATCCTGTGTTTGTGAGTAATAAACGAGTGACTTCTGTAATTATTTCCATAATCCTTCACAGGAGACAGAGTACAAAAATCTCCAGTCTGAAGAGCATAGTGACGAACAACCAGAGTCATGTGACCCTGTGAAGCATGAAGAGGAGACAAATGAGACAACATGTGACCAGGAAGAAGAAGATCAGCCTCTCATGAAAGCCAACAACTACCAGTTCTGCTGAGTTCGGCATAACTAACTGCCAGATCTTCTTTCTGTACGTCAATAACAGTAGCAGACACACACACATGTCAACAGAGATCTGAAGCGTCTACATTCATGCTATCTGTGGAAGCTTGTTTCCGCCACAGGATAAAAAAGAAACTGCGACTTTTTTATCACAACCGCGAGTTTATATCTCACAATGATGACTTTGTTTTTCTTGCAATTGCGAGTTTAGATCACACAATTCTGACTTTTTCTCTCGTAATTCCAAGTTTATGAGAAAAAAAGTCAGAATTGTTCGATTAGTCGCTGTTACCTTTTTCATTTTTTTTTGTTCCATGGTAAAAACAGGCTTCAATAGTCATCAAACGCAGTCTCTGTGTGATTTACACGCACTGATTTTGTTGCTCTGCTTGAACGATCTTGTAAACGCTCTGGAGTTTGTCTTCTAAGATTAAGCGTGTTGTTTGAACATGAACTGGTTTCACTTCTCTGCGAAGAGCAAGAGTGGAAAAACTCCACACCTCGGATTTGCTTGTCGTGCGACATGCCTTTTTGGTAAACGTGTCTTTTTTTGTTACTTGAACTTCTCGGTTGTCGAGGTTAAAAAGCAGCGTGTTCAGCATTTTATCAAGAGAAATATTGTATTTGCAAATGCTGTGTGTTTCACTTCCACTTTGTACTTTTGCAATCATTGAAAAACTCACAAACAAACAAACATGATGTGCATCTGCATCACACATAACTCTCCTAATCGGGGTGTTTGCGTTTCATGCAGGATCGGTGGAGGTCAAAGGTCAGATATGAAATGATTCATCTGCTCTGTGAGCTGTCAGTTTGTCTCCTGCTCTAGTTCTTACTCAATCCTTGAAGGAAAACACAGTATTTTATTGCTTCCCGCGGAGATTACGGTGCTTTGGAGTGATAGCGCGAGGTCAGCGCGGGTTCGGAGGACAGATTCACCTCTCCGGCGGGTGAAATATTGACATACTGTTGGTGCAATAATGTGTACCGATCGTTGCCTTATTTCTGCAGATAGCTGCGGGTCAAAGGTTATACGCATTCTCATTAACCCACAACCTTAAAAAGCGTTAGAAATAGCGAGGAAAACAATGAAACCATTTTAGGAAGAAAAACCATTTGCTTTTTCCTGTAACGTAAAATGAAAGGTAGACAAGTTTCATTTCTTTTTAATATGGAAATTTACACTGAAAGATGTTCTTCAGTATTTTTGACTTGTTCTCAAATACCAATTTCAAAACATTCTTAACTCAAGATACATTTACTTGTGAAGAAAAATTACTTGTTTATTGTTTACTGAAAGTATCAAAATTAAGTGAGCTTTTGCTGAAAAAATATCACTAAAAAAATAACACTTTACAATAAGGTTTCATTTGTTAACATTCTACAGTATTAATCTCAACATTTACTACTACATTTTTAAGATCAATAGTTGCATTAGCTGTGAACTAACATGAACATTTTTATTAACTAACATTTAGTAAAGGTTAGTACATGCTGTCAAATATATTGCTTATTGTTAGTAATGCATTAACTAATGTTAACAAATGAGACTTTATTGTAAAGTGTTGCCAAAATGTCAACTGGATCAGAAAAACTAATCTTTTCCCTTTGAATTGAGTTTATTTTTCTGACCACAATGACAGTTTTTTTTATTTATTTTAAGCATAAACTCACTTCATTTTGATATTGACATTTTTTTCAGAAAGCTTAAACTTAATATCATAAATCAAGATCCATTTACTTGAGAAGCAAAATTACTTAAGAATGAGATATTTGTAATGGGAAAACAAGGCAAAAATCTTTTTTATTATTATTATTATTTGCAGTGTAAACTCGAAAGAAATGCATTTATATGGCAGAAATGTTTAAAGCTGAATGCCAAATTTTGTTTTCAAACTTATTACTTTCGTCAAACTCAAAAATTGTGAGTTTTGTTCTGTAGTTTCTTACTCGTTTGAAATGGTTCTCAAAGCAAATCGTAGCATCAGACACACACTGCCAGAGTAACTTTAGGTTGCTTAAAAAATGTGATTTTTTTTCTTCCTCAAAGCACAAACTGCCATATGTATGTTTATATTTTATTCTTTTCTTACCTTTATTCTTATGCAACAATTTTTTTATTGTTTTAAGTTGAATGATATGAGATTTCACAATCATAATGATGTCTTTCTGAGCGCTTATCTATATGTAAATTATCTATATGCATATCTTTATGTATATTAATAGTTCCCATGATGCTCTCATTAATGAATTCTGCACCAGGAATATCTACAGATCTGTATATTTTTGTTTTGCTACTGAAAGCTACTAATAAAGCATGCAAATGTCACATGATCTTGCTTTTATCAGTGAAGTTCAGTTTATTGAGAGCGACCGTGAGGTCACTCGGTGTCAGTGGATTCAGCTGCTGCTCGATTGATCAAGTCAAACACAAACTTATATTTGAGTCTGATTCTGTCATGTCAGATCAAAATGCACTCAATAAATACTTCAACTTGTCAAAGAGTATTTCTATGCGTGAAAAAGCTGTTAAAATATGAAACGAAAATAAATACTGTTGGTTTTCCACCTGTAGTGGGTTTCACTTTTCTCTGGACAATAAAATGCTTCTTATTTACAACAATCATTAACATGTCAGAAGATCAAGACACACAGTCAGAGACAGTTATTTTTCAAGGAAAATTAAACTTCTGGCATCATTTACTCACCCTCATGCCGTTCCAAACCTGTATTTTACACAGCAGTATATGTTCACGCTGCTTTTTTTCATACAATGAGAGTGAGTGGTGATTTATATAGGCTTTAAAAAGCACCATACACTCAAAAAATTTTTGTAATTTTAAGATTTATGTATTTTAATTGCATATAAAATATCCATTCATTTGGATTAAACCGTTTTTAACGAACTAATAAACTGATGCATATTTGTCAGTCATACATGAAACAGTCATGGTATAGTTTATTATTAACTAATTGCAACTATTTGATTTTATTTTAATTATATTCTCAAAATGCATTTATTAATATTCCTTAGAATCAACATAAATCTGCTGATTGCAAAAACAATTACATTTACTCAGTTAAAAAGTATAAAGTAAAATATGGTTAGCTGTAGCAATATTTAATTTGTTAAAATGTATAAGATTAAAACAAATGGTATATATCGATGATAAATGAATAATAATACAGTTATATATTTAAATCACATTCACTTACGGAAATGCAGTTTCATTTATGTATGAATGATAAATATGCGTCACATTTTATTAGTTATACAGTTTATTACGGAAGAGGATTAGGGCCAAGCAATAATAAAAAAATAAAACCATCTCGAGATTAAAGTTGTTAAATTTCGAGAAAAAACTTGTTAAATTTCAAGAAAAAAGTTGAGATAAAATGTTGAGAATAAGCTCATTAAATTACGAGAAAAACTCGTTAAATTTCAAGAAAAAAGTTGAGATAAAATGTTGAGAATAAAGTCATTAAATTACGAGAAAAAATTCATTAAATTACGAGAACAAATTCGTTAAATTATGAGAAAAATGTAGTTAAATTTCGAGAAAAAAGTCGAGATAAAATGTTGAGAATAAAGTCATTAAATTATGAGAATAAAGTCATTAAATTACGAGAAAAAAGTTGTTAAATTATGAGAACAAATTCGTAATTTAACGAATTTGTTCTCGTAATTTAACGACTTTTTTCTCATATTTTAATTACTTTATTCTCAACATTTTATCTCGACTTTTTTCTCAAAATTTAACGAGTTTTTTCTCGAAATTTAATAACTTTAATCTCGAGATGGTTTTATTTTTTTATTATTGCTTGGCCCTAATCCTCTTCCGTAGTTTATTATGCAGTTAATTAGTTTTTTAAAACTAATCCAAATGGATTTAAATTTCATATGCAATTAAAATAAATAAATCTTAAAGAGATAGTTCACCCAAAAATTTTAATTTTTGTAATTTACCCTTATGTTGTTCCAGACCTGTAAGAGTTTCTTTCTTCCGCTGGACACAAAAGAAGATATTTTGAAGAATGTTGAGGAATTAAACAGTTGATGGGCCCCATTCACTTCCATAGTATTTTTTTTTACCTACTATGGACGTCAGTGGGGCACGTCAACTTTGTAATTCCCAACATTCTTCAAAATATCTTCTTTTGTGTTCAAAAGAAGAAAGAAACAACATGAGGGTGAGCAAATTATGACAGAATTTTCATTTTTGGGTGAACTATCCCTTTAAAATCAGTATCTAGTACTAATCTAGTATCATAACAGTAAATGTGTGCTATATTCATTTTCTTCTCAAATCATAAGAATATGAAAAAGAGCTGCATGAGAGTGCTTTAAAAACCATTTTGTGCTTCACAGATCACACCAACATCATGATGGTGAATAAATGACGACAGAGTTTAATTTTGCATGAATTATTCCTTTCAGGCTCCGAAACATCCTCATAGTTTCTCTCCACACGTCTCTTAAATAAAACCTATTCGGCATCTTTCCAGGCACACTTCCATTGTTTTTGTTGAGTAAACCTGCTGATAATCAGTCCCTGATTCAGTCAATCATCACTTCCTCAAACACAATTCCATCTGAGTGTTTCTCCAGTTCTCCGCCAGCTCCTTCCTCCTCCACTTCCTGCTGGTCAGAGTTGATCTGTGCCACTCCCAGCTTGTAGAGGGCGTCCCTGATCATCACCACCTCGCCCGGCTGGCACGCGCTCAGCACTTCTGTGATCTGCTGGTTCACGATGTCTCTGCTGCTCATGAAGTCCAGCAGTCTGTTATAGAGGTAGTAATACGCAGCGTTCTCGAACACTAGAGCCTTACGCCGAACCGCCACACTGTCGTTGTTGCTAGTTTCACCCTCGGATTGGTCACACATCTCAGTGACCATGCCGGCGTAGGGTTCGAGCTCTTTGCAGAGGCTCATGGCATGGTGGGCATCGTGGGGGGTGTTCGGCCTGTCGGGTCGCACTATCCAGCGAGAGGTGGATTTGGTGAGCGGGTGCAGATGAGGGTTTGACTCGGCTGCTGTGAGATCTAAACTGTACGGCTGATCCTGAAGCTCTGAGCAGGAGACGTACTGAGAGAGGGAAGAAGTTCATAAACATGTTAGGTTTTTCAAAAAAAAAAAAAAAAATTATAAATAAGGATACTTAATTATAGATAAGGATAAATAAATCAATAATGATAATAATAATGATAATAATAATAATAATAATAAATATAATAATACAAACACAAATATATATATATATATATATAATTTTGGTGATCTGTTCCTAAACCTTGAAATAAATGGACTAATTCTTGTAAAATTTTACTTTTTTTTTTTTCATTGAAGAAATTACAGCAGAATGACATGAAGATAAATAAATTATTACAATAGAAACAAATAATTTTATAAATAATATAAAAAATAATATAATAAAAATAATATGGTATTATGATGATAATATTATTATTAAATTATATTGATGATGATAATAATCAAAAAAAATATTGTTAAATTCATGTAATAGGGATGCACAATATATCGGCCACCATATCAGTATCGGCCGATATATGTTCATTTTTAATGTTATTGTTATCGGTCCAATAAAAAAATTTGGCCGATATATTAAAGCCGATAAATAATGGATTATTTTTCCTTCAGCTGAGACACTTCAGATGCGAAACTGTCCGCCATTATGATTTTGAATTGCTTGAAATATGATAAAATTCACTTTAAAAAGGAAAATAGTTAAGCAAGTTTGTCATATAGGCTACACAATATTATAATTAGAACATTATAGTTGTGTGCTTTGGACATGGCCTTTAATGGTGAGACTTTTGTTTTTGTAATCTCTAAAAAATTTTGATTTAGATTTATTGGCCAATATATAGGTTATACAGTACAGTCCAAAAGTTTGGAACCACTAAGATTTTTAATGTTTTTAAAAGACGTTTCGTCTGCTCACCAAGGCTACATTTATTTAATTAAAAATACAGTAAAAAACAGTAATATTGTGAAATATTATTACAATTTAAAATAACTGTGTACTATTTAAATATATTTGACAAAGTAATTTATTCCTGTGATCAAAGCTGAATTTTCAGCATCGTTACTCCAGTCTTCAGTGTCACATGATCCTTCAGAAATCATTCTAATATGCTGATTTGCTGCTCAATAAACATTTATGATTATTTTCAATGTTGAAAACAGTTGTGTACTTTTTTTTTCAGGATTCCTTGATGAATAGAAAGTTCAAAAGAACAGCATTTATCTGAAATACAAAGCTTCTGTAGCATTATACACTACCGTCCAAAAGTTTGGGGTCAGTAAGAATTTTTATTTTTATTTTTTTGAAAAGAAATTAAAGAAATGAATACTTTTATTCAGCAAGGATGCATTAAATCAATCAAAAGTGGCAGTAAAGACATTTATAATGTTACAAAAGATTAGATTTCAGATAAACACTGTTCTTTTGAACTTTCTATTCATCAATTAATCCTGAAAAAAAATATTGTACACAAATATTTTGTACAATTGTACACATTAAATGTTTCTTGAGCAGCAGATCAGCATATTAGAATGATTTCTGAAGGATCATGTGACACTGAAGACTGGAGTAACGATGCTGAAAATTCAGCTTTGCATCACAGGAATAAATTACTTTGTGAAATATATTCAAATAGAAAACAGTTATTTTAAATTGTAATAATATTTCACAATATTACTGTTTTTACTGTATTTTTAATTAAATAAATGTAGCCTTGGTGAGCAGATGAAACTTCTTTTAAAAACATTAAAAATCTTAGTGGTTCCAAACTTTTGGACTGTACTGTATATATATATATATATATGTGTGTATATATGTGTGTGTGTGTGTGTGTGTGTGTGTGTGTGTGTGTGTGTATACATATATATACTTTCTTTTTTGCTTTTTTGTTTCATGAAGAAATCACAGCAGATTGACGATGAATAAATAAAAATAAATATGTATTATGATGATAATAATAATCATAATTTTATATATACTCAGCAAAAAAAGAAACGTCCCTTTTTCAGGACTGTGCATTTCAACAATAATGTTGTAAAAATCCAAATAACTTTACAGATCTTCATTGTAAAGGGTTTAAACAATGTTTTCCATGCATGTTCAATTAACCATAATAAATTAATTAACATGCACCTCTGGAATGGTCGTTAAGACCTTAACAGCTTACAAAAAGTAGGCATTTAAGGTCACAGTTCTAAAAACGCAGGACACTAAAGAGACTTGTCTACCGACTGTGAAAAACACCCAAAGAAAGATGCCCAGGGTCCCTGCTCATCTGCGTGAACGTGCGTTAGGCATGCTGCAGGGAGGCATGAGGACTGCTGATGTGGCTATAGGGCAATAAATTGCCATGTCCGCACTGTGAGACGCCTGAGACAGCGCTACAGGGAGACAGGAAGGACAGCTGATCATCCTCTTTTAGTGTTCATACAAATATTTACACATTAAGTTTACTGAAAGTAAAAACAGTTGAAAGTCAGAGGACGTTTCTTTTTTTGCTGAGTATATATATATATATATATATATATATATATATATATATATATATATATATATATATATAAAATAAATAATATTTAAATAAATAATAATTTATAAATAAATCATTAATAAATGTCATTTTTGACAATTAAATCTCTCACCTGTGGTGTTGTAGTAGGATCAGAGAAACATCCCTGATTGTTCCCCCACATCTGTGAGGCCAGTTCAGGGTATAATACATCAGTACAAAGCGCCACCTTCTGGGCACAATCTGCCACGTACACCGGCGGCCAGAAGCGAGAGGAAAGCAGCAGGTCGAGGTGATCTCGAGCGCTCTCTCTACGGACGATATATTTGGAGCCGCAAACCACCTGCCCAGAGATCAGCCTCACATCAGCTCATCTGAAATCTAACTCAGTCAGCATCATCACAAATAATAGTGAGTGTGTGTACCTGATGAGGACAGACTTTACTGATTTTGCCTGCTGTCATGAGCGCCTGTGGCTGACGTGCCGTCCAGAGTCCATTTTGGGTTTGTGAATACAGCAAAGACACAGACTCCAACAGCCCGTCCTGTCGAACCAAACCACAAGTCCATTCTGTACACGTTTTACACGTTTCATTGAGCTGTCACTATAAAATACATTTTTAGTTTTCTGTTAGGCTTAGGTGATAGTATTTATAATTAGCTCAGTATATAAGCAATAGAGGTTCATGAAAATGTCCCCATCTAGATAGCTAAGAAAATGTGTGTTGCCGTGTACCTTTGCACTGTCTTCTGCAGCGGGAATCCCACATTTCTCCAGCACTTCTCTGAGCTCCTCTTCACTGTGCAGATCCATCTGATCTGGAATCAGACGACCCTCGTGGATCAGACGCACCAGAACTGACGGGTCCCCTGAAACACATACACAAAATGATGCTTGATTCGAGCTATAAACTTTCAGGTCACAGCTTTCAGGGACATCATCAGTGACCTGTATCATAAGCGCTTTATACAACACAGGTTGTTTCAAATCAGCTTCACAGTAATAAACAGGAAAATAGCTAAATCAATGATGCAAACTTTATCAAATATGAGACAAATTCACATTCTGCTGTATAGCAGAAGACAAAAGTGTCATTATTCAGTCAGTTGATTCAAGTTCAGTTCAATAACTGTCGACTGAGCTATAAAGTAAGACACAACCTTATGGTGCTCTTCAGTCTTTTTTACTGAAAAAAACTTACTTTTTAAAAAAAAAAAAAAAATCTTATATTTCATCTTAATGATACAAAACTTGGTAAAGGTTTTGGCACTTGATATGTGAACAAAACAAAATCATGGGCATGATTCAAAAAGGTTAAATTGTCCTGAAAAAAAAGGTTACACTTGTATTGTTTGCAGTCAAAAATGAACGCATTGGAAACAAATTTCATTTAGTGGAAAATCTGGTACTGCGCACAAACAAAATCTTACTGAAAGCTCTTTTTTTTTGAGGTATCAACCTCAAATTTGGAACACAGCTTGTTTAATTGTATGGCTTTGATTTTCTTGATTTTCAAGTTTTAGAGTAAAACATGTTTTGGAGAATATATATTTCATATAAAAATTTAAAATAGTATTTTTGTGCATTTTCATAACAATAAACGCAAAGTTCTATAACTTTTTTTAAGTTCACTTTTATAAAACTTTTTTTACTTCGGCAATAATCTGCCAAATGTCATCTTTAAAAAGAGACCAAACTTGAGTCTGTGCTCCAAAGCATTTAAGATTTATCACAGTTTAAGTTGGAAACTTCATATTCAGGTCTATGATCAAAAAAGTGAATAAATGGATAATAATTACTGCATAAATATAATTCAGTACCATAAAATGCCTAAAAATACAAAATATTATCGAATTTAAAAAAAAAAAAAAAATAGTGCATTAATTTCATTGAAATAAAAAATAAACCATGAAGAGCATCAGAGGGTTCAACGTGTCACTCAGTTGTGTCTGTACCTCTGTGTTGGGTGTCGGAGGTGATTTTGTCCTTTTCTGTGTTGATGGCGACCGTGTTCCTCATGAGAGGAGGGATGAACGGGGCGATGATGGAGGCGTCGAAGCGCGTGAGGGGAATGCTGGAGGGAAACGCCGCCTGCTCCAGCGCCTCGTTCTCCATCGTCAGCCAAAACTCGTCAACATGCACCTCGTCCGGCGCCTGGAAATCAGGCCACGTGAACTACAGAGAGAGAACAACACTTATTGATCTGACCCCTGTATATCTGACCCATGAGATCTACTATTATTTCTATAATATTATAGTATTTATTCAGAATTTAAATGAGCTTTTAGTTTTTTATTTTATATTTTCATTTTAGTCAGTTTATGTGCTTTTGTCATTTTTACTAGTTTGTTATTTTAATATTTCTATTCAGCTTTAATTTATACTTATTTCAGTTTTAGTTTAGGTAATTTTAATGCTTGAACATGAACTTTTTTCAGTTCAATCAGTCAGACGCATTTTTAATTTTCATTTTGAGTTTTTCATCTAATATATATACTGTGTAAATGTTATTTCCAGCTGTTACTGTCCTGTTCATTGCTGTTACCTCCACATTTTTGAGCAGTAAAGCATTGTTGGTGTTGCGTTGTGCGATCTCCAGTTTGGGTGCGATGCCGCACACGCCACAGATCATGTCGTTATAGTCTCGAACCGTCAGACACTCAAACGCCCAGTAACCGCTGCAGAACAGGTCCAGAACATGTGACACCTGCTCCGAGCTCAACACACTGTCTGCATGAGACACGAAGAGGTACGGTAAACTTCATGTGCACGTTCAGTATATGAGAGATATGATGATGATGAAGCACCTGAGAGCGTCTGTGAGTGTTTGATTAAACTGAGAGCAGCGTGTGCAGGTTCGTCCCCCACTCTGATCTGATGTCGCATCTTAAAGAACAAATCCAGCGTCACCAGCAGTTTATTGCCCACATTAAACACACCTGAGAAAATCAAACACACAGAAACTGCAGTAATACATGTTGCACTGTCAGTGTTACAAGAGACGCTACAGCACAGTGTTATTTTAGTATCATTAAGATAAGATACCATTAAAGCTTTTCATTTGAATTAGTTTTTATTTTCAGTTTTCATGTTAATTTGAAAGGTTTTGTCATTTAGTAGTGCATTTGTCATTTTATTAGGTCTTGGTTTTTGAAATATGTCCATATATATATATATATATATATATATATATATATATATATATATATATATATATATAAAATAATGAAATATAAAAAATAATGAAAATAAAAATAAATAAATAACTTATTCAAAATAAAATAAAATTATATATTATTTTGAATTAGTTTTTATTTTATTTTTCCATTTCAGTTAGTTATTATTTTTTTAATGTCTTTATAGTTTTTTGCTAAATTTTATTTTATTTTGAATTAGTTTTTATTTTATTCTTAACTTCAGTTGCTGTTTTTGTCATTTTTATTAGTTTTTTAATGTCTGTATTGTTTTATTTATTTATTTCTTTCATTTTAATTTTAGTGAAAGTTTTACTAACATTGTTGTGTTTCTTTCATTTTTATTATTATTTTTTTAATTGTCTATATAGTTTATTAATTTTTATTTTACTTTAAATTAGTTTTTATTTTATTTTTCATTTTAGTTAGTTATTAATTTTGTTTTTAATGTCTATTTTGCTGTGCTTTTGTCATTTACATTAGTTTTTTCTAAAAGCATGTCTCTATATTTTTATTAATTTTTATTTTATTTGAAATTAGTTGTTATTTGTGTTTCTGTCATTTTTATTATTTTTAATAGTCCAAATAGTTTTTATTAATTTTTTATTTTATTTGGAATTAGTAGTTATTTTCATTTTTTCAGTTTTATTTTTAATTCTTAGTTTTAAGTTTTTTAATTTTTTCCCAAGTTTTAGTATTTTTTGTGTGTTTGTGTCATTTTTATTAATTTAAATAATTTTAATATATGTCAATATATAGATTTTATTCATTTTTATTTCAGTTTTATTTAGTATTTAGTCAGCTTTAGTTATTTTAATATTTATTTATTTTTTTTTTTACATTTTACTTTTCTTCTTTTTTTTGGATTTAATTTCAGTTAATGTTTATGTATTTATTTATTTTTTACATGTGATTTCATTTCAGTTTTTTTTTTTTTTCAAGTAATGAAAAAGTTTCTTTACATTTTTAGTTTTAGTTAACTATAATAACCCTGAGATGATTACCATAAACATAGTTGTATTCTACTTAAGATTTAAGCTTAGCATGAAAACGTCTGGTCTGACAAATGCATAAAAAAAAAAGTCAAACTATTTTTGTGGCAGAGCAACAGTTTTAAAAAGAATATTTCTGCAAAAATTAGTTAAAGTATATTTAGCACATTGTATGCGTGTGTGTGTGTGTGTGTGTGTGTGTGTGTGTGTGTGTGTGTGTGTGTGTGTGTTTTTACCTGGATGCAGGTCCGTGAAACTGTGTATCGCCAGACACTGGAGATTCGTACAGACTTTCAGCTGCAGAGTGACGGGACGAATCAAAAGATCCGTCAACAGCCAGCATTCCTCCAAACCCGCAACTGAACTAAACAACACAAAACAACAAAACATGTAAATCTCCCTCTGATTACATCCATTCCCCATCCGGTCAGGTTCCTCTCACCTCTGGTCTCCTTTAAACAGCGGGTACTGACACAGACTGCAGTGTGTGGCTGCCGACTCGTAGAAGCTCGGCCACCCGTTGCTCTCCTCCGTGTCTTTCTCTTGGCTGTTGAGCTCGTGTATGAGGCTGAAGACGTCCTGTAGTTCGCTCTCGCTCTCTGGGAATTGCAGACAAGAGCGCAGCAGACTGACGGTGGAGTGACGCTGCTGCTCTTTCTGAGCGCCGCTCAGAGGTTGAGACGAGTCCAACAAGAGCGCAGAACTGGACACTTCCTCAGCGGACGGCTGGACAACAAACACACACACACAGACACAGACAGACACAGACACATTAGTGAGGGGAAACATGATTTTGGTTGCTCTTTTGTTTGATGTATTATGTACAGTGCAAAACGCCAACAGTCCATCAAGTGTGGAGCTGAAACCAGGGCTAAACTAGAACAAATAACAAACATTTTCACTACTTGAAATAAAAGAAACATTTACAAAAAAAAAATGTGCAAAAAAATTACTAAAACCTTCTTAAAATTTATATTAATAGAAATAACAATAATGTATTTATTAATGATACTTAAAGGGATAGTTCACCCAAAAATGAAAATCTGACGTTTATCTGCTTACCCCCAGGGCATCCAAGATGTACAGTAGGTGACTGTTTCTTCAGTAGAACACAAATGATGATTTTTAACTCCAACCGTTGCAGGCTGTCAGTCAAATAATGCTTGTCAATGGGAACTTCGTCTATAAGAGTAAAAAAAAAACATGCACAGACAAATCCAAATTAAACCCTGCAGCTCGTGACGACACATTGATGTATTTATATCATAAAGTGATCTCTCGCACTCATTGACATATACATGCGAGAGATCACTTCCGTCATCAGAGCGCGATCAGACCGCGATCAGACCTCACCAACCGGATGCTCAAGGCAGTTGGACATAGTGGTGTTTTAGAGGTAAAAAAAATTATATAAATACTGTTCGGTTTCTCGCACAAACCGATCGTTTCGTGTCTTAGGACATAAGTGTGTCGTCACGAGCCGCAGGGTTTAATTTGGATTTGTCTGTGCATGTTTTTTTGACTCTTATAGACGAAGTTCCCATTGACATGCATTATACGACTGACAGACTGCAACCGTTGAAATTAAAAATCATCATTTGTGTTCTACTGAAGAAACAAAGTCACCTACATCTTGGATGCACTGGGGGTAAGCAGATAAACATCAAATTTTCATTTTTGGGTGAACTATCCCTTTAAATAACTTTACGTTCATAGGGTGTGCCAAAACTAACCACAAGTTTGCTTTTCTTGGCGGGTTTGTTGGCGAGCTCACAGCCACAACTCGGACAGTTTTGAGGTTTGTGTCTGTTTTTATAGACGTAATCACACGCAGGGTTCTTACATCGACCTCGACCTCTCGCTGTTGACAAACCCAGAGCCTGAAGAACAGACAAACACATACAGCACCAGTCAACAATCTGCTGATCACAGTTGTCATACTAAATATTGAATCCGTACACAACACAAATATGTTCAAATGTATGCTTTCTATGTGCTTAAGTGTGAACACTAACTAGGGAGGATCCAGCTGATTTCTTGAAGGGCACCATGGAGAGGATCTTCACGCCGTTGTCTGTGATGATGTACTGGTTACTGCTGACCGTGATGGGCTTCTACAATCACACCGTTAAACAGCTTTTACAACGTATCACGGACACCAACCTCAGATTATTATTATCATTATTATCAACTCCGAGTGTTGGGTACAGTAATCTCACCTGATCTGAGGCGCTGGGTGTGATCATGTGACCCAGCTGTTTGAGGGTGCTGGGTTTCAGACCGGTCATGTGTTCACTGGGTGATGGTTTCACTAGAAACACAACATATCACCACTAAGAGAGTCAACAATGAAGATAATATGAATGAAACCCAACAGATATCTTATTAAAGCATTCCTGGGTGTTTCACTCACCAGCTCTGATGATACTAGCATCTGTTTTGACTTTATCAGGGGGAACCGTGATCCACTGCACCACTGTGGACTGGCCAGACGCATCTATGGAGAAACACGCTACATGTGAGCATCAGGAGCAGTTCATTTACAGTTTCATTAGTGTTTTTAAATAACGGCTGACTCACTATTCTGGGCAGGTGCTGGTAGAATAGCTCGTATCCGGCGTTTCTGTACAATACTGCTGTTTTTTTCTCTTGTGATAACCTGAATTTGCCCACCACCCAACGCTCTGAAACGCAAAACAGACTTATTAAAGAGTCGCAGCTGAATGAGGAAGAAAAGACAATAAAATATTCACTACTTTATGCATTTTATGCAAACAGTACATAATATGCAATGACATATGCAGTGCTCAGCGTAAATGAGACACCCCCTTTGAAAAGTAACATTTTAAACAATGATCACAAAAACAATTTCCAAAATGTTAACAAGACTAAGTTTTATATAACGTCTGTTTAACTTATAACATGAAAGTAAGGTTAATAATATAACTTAGAGAACAAATTTTTCAGTTTTACTCAAATTAGGGTGATGCAAAATGAGTACACCCCACTGAAAGTCTCTGGAGCAAAGCTAAATTTTAGACTACAAATGTCTAATTTAACAAGAATTCAACCACAGGTGAGTCTAATTATTCATTACACAGGTGTCCAGCAGACAGTTGACTATAAAAGGGTGTTAAAACCCCTTCCCATTTCATGCTGTCAGCAATGGCACCACATGGAAGAGAAATGTCACAAGAGAAAGAAAATAATTTCTTTACACCAGAAAGGTGAAGGCTACAAGAAGATCAGCAAAGCTTTACTTATCAGTCAGAATACTGTAGCAAAAGTGATACAAAAATTTTAAAAAGTTGGAACTGCAACCATCTCACAGAGACGACCAGGTCGTCCACGGAAGTTAACACCTCGACAGGAGCGTCTTCTGATGAGAAGGGTTGAAGAAAATTGGCATGTAAGTTCACTGCAGTTATCTAAAGAAGTAGAAAGCCAAACTGGGGTGACTATTTCCCATGACACAATACGGCGTACACTGCAGAGGAATGGCATGCATGGGTGCCGTCCACGAAAGAAGCCTTTCCTAAAGCCCAGGCATTCTTGAAGAATGGAAAAAGACAGATGTTGCAAAACTTGTTCATTTCATGCCTAGAAGACTTGGTGCTGTCATTAAATATCATGGAGGCCATACAAAGTACTAGATGTAGTAGTTTTTGTTGTGGGGTGTACTCATTTTTGCATCACCCTAATTTGAGTAAAACTGAAAAATGTGTAATCTGTTATATTATTAACCTTACTTTCATGTTATAAGTTAAACAGATGTTATATTAAACATAACATTTTGGAAATTGTTTTTGTGTTCTTTGAGATATTGTTTAAAATGTTACTTTTCAAAGGGGGTGTACTCATTTACGCTGAGCACTGTATTTCATACAGCAATATGCTACACTGTAGTCAAATCATCTCAATATATTGCATGTTCAATTTAGCAAGTGTTGTCCGGTTATCATGAGGAATTAATAGTTATTTTGCATTTTTAATCCAATTTTTGTGTTAAAACTGTGTTAATTATTTTAAATAATTTGTGTTAAATAATGAGTCAAGAAAGAAATGGTAATGTTCATATGTCACACTCAATATAAGTGTTGTTAATATTATTTATAATGAAAACAAAAAAAAATGTTTTCTGTAATTGAAAAAAAAAATAATTAAATAAATATATTAGATGAAAAATGTAAACGAAATAATTATGAAATAAATAATTTTACATTTAAGTACTGAAATGATTAAAAACTGAAATAAATCAATTGAAATAAATTAAAGGTAAACAGAATAATTAAAAAATAGAATCAATTAAAGCTAAATAGAAATTTTTAAAACAGAAATGGCAAAAGCATAACAAAATTACTAAAAGTCAAATGAAAACAAAAAGTATAAAAACACAAAATATTCAAAATATTAATAAATACTATAAAAGTATATAATGTTGTAAACTGCAGATTTAGTCGAATACAGAAGGTCATCCAGGCGTTCCACAGTAAACATGTGTGAGTAGTGTGCTCTTGAGTGTCTTACAGGACTGCTGTGCATTCAGCGCTCTGTGCTCCATCAGATCTGTTGACAATGGCGCCATCAAGTGTTTGTTGAGCTGACACTGCATTCATCTGCTCTCTCTTTCTACGGCTCCCCCTGCGGGCAGCAGCGGTCCCGCCATCCTGAGCTTTATCTGAAGAGGTTTTCTGAGTAATAACGGAAGCGTTCGTCTGGTCTTGTGTCTGTTCTGTGTCTCTGGACGTCTCATTAGAGTCTGTCGGATGATCTGGAGGTTTGGAGTCGTCACACTGTTTTCCTGAAGATGGGGTGCTTTTAACTGAGCTTCTCTTAGCCTGTAAAAGAGGGAAATACAATTTGTTTTATATTTACCTATTTAATATTGAGAATTGGACCCAGTTTTGAACATAGTGTATTTTCTTATTTTCTCTGAAAAAGTCATTGTAAAAAATCTTAACAAGACAAGTCAACAGTACATGTTTTCATGAAGTAGAAAATACATGGAAAGATGGTTCTTTCATTACTGAGAAGCACCAGATTTTTCACTGTATGCTTTAATTTAATCATCTACTGTATGAATTCATTTTAATGAGTTTCGGACACGACTGATTGAATTTGAGTAACAGCATGACAGTAGCACGGGTTTGAGGACTTACTGTTGCCACCCACTTCCCGCCGAGATGTTGGCCGCAGTCTGGGCACTGGGGCGGTTTGTGACGGGTGACGTATGAAAACACACACCCGGGTGTGGTGCAGCTGCCCCATCCTCTCCGTGTGTATTTGATGGGCTGAAATCACAACACAACACAACTACAGAGTTTG